>CADDXX010000447.1:454564-549428 GCA_902810485.1 Alauda arvensis
CMRSCCAAGACACCTGTTGGTCACCTGAAGTGCATCTCAAGACCTGCTGCCACTCCAAYTGGGCAKTTTGCCAAGGACACCTCCTCMACCATGAGGTRCTTAAAAGACTGCACAGAGCCCCTCATGGCTTTTCTGGGGTGCYTTACATAGTGYTAGGGTCTYCCTTGCMCTRTATTCRGCTTATTTTTATTTGCTTTATACTGTTTGTTATTTTCTCTTTTTATTRAAACTTYTTCTGTTATGAYRCACTCCCAGAGAAATGATCTCGCYCTTATTAAGCCAATCTGAGAGGCTGTGGGCACCCCTCAGAGCWGATACAGCTCCACRTGGYTTATTCCACTCTGGCCACATGTGAGCATGCATCACCCAGGTCTCTCTCATCACCCTATAAAAAYAAGCTGGTAAAGTGCAATGGCCATGGGCACTGAGACATCTTCTGCTCTGCACATAATACAGATGTTCCCCATTTACATCTTAAACAGGTCCAGAAGACTAATTCTTTGAAGTGCAGGACTGGTTCCAATGAGCCTCATCTTCTTCATTATACCATACCTCCCACTCAGAGTTGCATGGGTAGAATGCTGCATGGCAGAGTACATTGTCTTTGGCCAGAAGAATTTCAGAACTAACAATTTCCAGCTCACAAAGATTTCATGGAATCTCTGTTTGGGGAGAGAAAAGAGRTTTCCCTCYGTTTGTATATTAGAATGACCATTTCAGGTTTGGACCAGAGAATAGTACCACAACTTTTTCAAGATCTGCCTTGAAAGCATTCAGGCAAAGCACAAGGTCTGAGAAGGCTGGAGGGGCTGTAGGCTTATAGAATAGTTTGGGTGGGAAGGGACATTAAAGAACAGCCTCCTGCTGTGGGCAGGGACACCTTCCATTAGACCAGGCTGGTCCAAGCCCTGTCCAGCCTGGTCTTGAACACTTCCAGGGATGGGGCAGCAACAGGTTGTTTGGCCAGTTGATGCCAGCACCTCACCACCCTCACAGGGAAGAAATTCTTCACAATATAAAATCTAACCCTGCCCTCCCCATTTGTTTTGTCATCTTTGCAATGAAGTATCAGGAACTGAGTACCAAAGAGCATTTCCAAGATTTTTTGTAGTTTTCTTTACATGTGTGAAACCATTTCCCCATGTTGTCTTCCTCCAGACCTTTGAAAAAGTCCCTCTCCRTTTCTCTTGGWGCCCCTTTAAGGCACKAGAGGGAACACTAAGGTTGCCCCAGAGCCTTCTCTTCTCCAGGATGAACACCTTTGKCTCTTAGCTTGTCTCCAGAGTAGAGGTGCTCCAGACCTCTGATTGATTCAGTTGCCTCCTCTCAGTTTGCTCCAACAGAGGCTTAAGTCCTTCTTACATTGGCATTACAAACATAAGAAGGACCCAGGCAATGGGCTGCTATCAAATTTCAGCTAAGAAACTCCTGGTATGTCAGCAGCTACTGCCAAGGGACCATGATGTAGCTGGGCAAGATARTAAGGTGGTCAGATGGGTTACTTTTGAGATGGTATGTCTGATGCACTTCATTAAGTGTTATCCTGATGTCTGCTTTGGTCTGCACAGAAACCTGATGGCATGAATATCCCTGCAGAAATCGAGGTGTGAGGTCACACATGTCTTCCAGGTGTTTTGCTGTATGAAAAGAAATCTTGCAGTGGTGTGAGATGTTTATGAGGTGATATCTATACCTGGGAGACATGAAGAGAGGAAGAAAGCCAAAGTTCAAGTGCACTGCTAAGTAGCCTTAAAAAACTTGCCAAATGCATCTTAAAGACATTAAGTCACTGACACAACACTGCAAATTTCCATTGTATTTGCTACGTGAGTTTCTAAAGTTCAGCACTACTATCCCTCTGACATGGTTAATTTTTTTCGTGGTGGTTGTGTCACTGTTGCCATAGTGGTGTGAAGGAGATCAGAAAATGCAGTAGCCAAACTGCTGGAGGATCACTACAAGCAAGAAGCAGGAAAGGAGAGAGGAGAGGATGGGAATACATGTTTTGTGTCTGAAGTCAGGAAACTGGCTTCCTTCTAAGAGAAAACAGGGACAGGAGGCATAGATGTGGATCTACAGGGAAAAGGAAGGAAGGGAGAGGAACATCAGAGCATCACCAAGATAAAAAAGCTACTAGCTGTGAGATGAGATAATAGTGTCTGGGGAAATTCAGTTATGATCAGCATCTGCTTTGTACTGAGTTTCACTTTTATGAGTATCTTCACCAGAGATGGATAGGAAAGTTTAAGAGCGTGTGTGGGAGTCAGTGCTCCAGTCTGATGGGTGTCAGCCAGGTGGGTGAAGCCAGATGCAGGGCTCAGATTTACAAGCCATTCCYGTTGCCTTGCAAAGGATGGACAGCTGGGAGGAAGGTGGGAATGTGCTGACAGGGGAGTAGATTCAGGATGCTCTAATCTGTACATAATTGCACTGGGAGTCAGGAATTTCTGCTAGTTCTGACAGTTCCCTGTTCAGCCAYGGATGTGTCAATAGAACAAAAATGTTCAAAGCTGGAAGCTTAAAATGTAGGCTCCCACAACTACATACCTTGAACTTCAAAGGAGCTGAGTGACCAGAGGGTTTAATTTRTTTTGGCCTCTTCAATGAAATAGTAGAAACCAAGTACCTGAGAGCATTCCCAAGAATTTGCTTAGTTTTGTTTACCTTTTGGGCCTCAGTTTCCTSCAAGTAAAAGAGGATTCTGTTTGCCTTTCCCATAGGATCACAGTGAGGAGCTACATGTGAGATCTTAGACAGGGACAAGTGACATCCTTTACTTGGATTAATRGAGAAAAGGGAAATTTCTAGTTCAGGTAGTGCGGCAGGATGCTCCTCTCCACCACAGAAGAGCTTGTCTCTTCTATCAGCTGGTATGATATCTCATCTTCCTGCTCACATGAATTTCCTGATTGGAGAGATGGTGCAGGTTGGACACCTGTCTGGTAGTGAGCTATCCCTGGCRCCATGGRGGTGGCATTCCCAGCTGACAATAAACATCTTGCCCTGAGAACAGATTGAAGGGAAATAAGCCTWGAATTTCTGACTGACAGACACTTCACTTTACAAAATACAACTACACAAAACTTCCATAAAGCAGAAATCTTCTGCATATTCCCTGGAAATGTGAGGGGTCTCTCATCAAGGTTTGGGATGCTGGCCTTTAAGTTGCTCTCCTGGGAGTGAGTGAACAGACTCTGTGTACCCCATCATCAGTTCAGTGGTAAGTTACATTGACTCCTAATCTATATTATTTCTTTGCTAGCTATAATATAGGYACCTTTATGTTGTGCACTGKTTTATGTAATCTGGTTGTAGCTCTTTGTTTTAACCTATGCAGTAAGTAACTCTGTTTTWGGCCTTTTGTCTGTTACTCTCCTGTCTATTCAATAGACCCAATCAGCCATTTTTAAGAACTTGTGAGCCAGGGTGGYTTAGATGTGGGTCATCTGAATTTAAGATGCTGCCAAAAATCTGAACCTGAGACAGGGCTTCTCTAACATTTCACTTGATCTGTAATAGGTAGTGATGAGTTAATGCTCGTGGCTGCAAAGAGAAGCAACCTTGTCTTGAGTGATGCAATTTATGGTGAGAAAGAGCTGCCCATGYGGCCCATGTGGCACAGTGGAGAAGGCGTCGCATTACTGCAGCACCATTTGTGGCTTAAAACACATTATTTGAGTCACCACACTTGACTTCACAGCTGGGATAGGTGAAAAGTGACATGGGTACTTCAGAAAGATAACCAGGTTTGCTGTTGTAAACTCAGGGTGTAGTTTAGTAGACCAACACTGAAACAGGCRTGTTCACTATCAGCTGACAATATCATCTGTGGCCCATTTCCACAGTTTACCTGATGACAGAGCCTGAGGAATTCWCCAAACCAGAAAAACTTCTTCAAACACATGGTGATTTCCTCCTGRTTGAGCAGAAAATAGTGATATGTGAGCCTCAAAATAACAAAGTTTTGAGGAAGATGAGATCTAAAGCTGAGTCAAAACCGAAATGACTGCTTAAAAAGCCACATCAAGCCCCTGGATCTGGACACAATAGGCTTCTGGAAGKGTTTAACAATTGACTTTTGCTCTATTGAAAGACTTTTCCAATAGTTGAAGAAGCAGCACTTCTCCTGTCTGTCAGCTTGAGGAGCCCTGTGTATCATCTGCCTTTGAAAAAAATGAGGGCATAGCAAGATAGTAGCTGTGCTGTATCTACCAAGGCTGCTGAGCTCCAGCTAGCCCGACAAAATGCTGTAGGAGGTTCCTCCCTTGGTAATATCTGGCTTTTCTTACTGAGCAGTGGAGAAAATGGCTTTTTCTCTGACCTTTGCCTCTCCATAAAGTAAATTTCAAACACCTCAGTGGGCAAAAAATCACAAATAATCACTCTGGCCCCAGAATCAGCCACAACATTAGGGATTAATGAGAAATCTCCTTGCAGATGGATGGCTGAGGAATAACCCAGTTAGTGAAAGTTTGCTCTTCAGTTTAAGGACTGAGTTGTTTGGTGTTTGATTAGGTTAAAATCTTTCTCTGCTTGCTTGTAAATCTTGGTACCTTTATGGGATTGCATTTGATGGAAGGATGGAAGGTGATGCCCACAAAAATGCATTCACCACATGTGCAACAGAAGTTTTAGCTGAAGTGGTGCCCCCTGAGCAGAACTATCTCAAAACCATGCAAGAATGAAGACTATTGAAGTGAAAGTCATCRCTGCTTCTGGTCCACTCTGTTCCAACAGCAAATTGCTTTCCATAGCAAATTGTTCCCCTTGACATGAAGGATCTCTTCCCACATTAGAAAACATGGTTGTCTAAAGCGRGAGAGAGGCTATGCCATGTCCTCTTTGGTCTCACATTGTGTGACATGGACTGTTGTGATGRGAGGCTGATTGCCTTCTCCCTCTCCCTTCCTGTCCTGGGGAAAAGTTCCCTTCTGCCTTGTGTTCCTGTACCATGGAATTCCTTGGTAAGTCCACGTCCAGCATGTGAGACAAAAATGTCTCAGGTTGTAGGTTAGGAGACCTGATGGGCCCAKACCTTCTTGGCCACAGGTGGGGATACCCTCTAGGCAGCACATCARTGTCACTGTTCCTCATGTCACCTGCATATCCAGTGCTCTGTACAAGAGCTCTGGGCTCAGCTTTTCTGTGATTTCAGCTGCAATCAAATGGCACAGTGTTGAGTGTTGGGATACCTTTGGGGGAAGGGAGAACAGGATCCTGTCTGAAAGTCTGCTGTTACTTTCACCCCCCWGAGAAAACTCTGGGTTATCATGGGAAGAAGGCCAAATCTTGTTCARCTCACAAGAGGAAGAATTTGGCAGCTTTTCCCCTTACTCTTCCCTTATTTCCTCTTCCTACTTCCTATCTGATGACAGATACTTGTCATCATCACAAAGACACTGTCCTTGTCTGGCAGCTCCTGCTCAGGAAAATCCTTGTGGGTCTGGGAAAAATGGGGCTGAAGGAGGTAAAGTAGTATTGGAAAAGGTTTGAAAAGGCTCAAGTGAAGGTGTTTTGGGTCAGAAAAGCACTGAAGCCTCGTGCATATTTATGTGAATGTYCCTGCCTTGAGAAATGAGTATGAGGCTTCTGGGGTACACCAGCTGCATGGCTCACTTGGACTGGCTTTKTGTAAGTTTTTGGGTAAACAGGCAAAGGAACAAGAGCAACCTTGGCTTGTCCAAACCAGCCTGGCACACTGCTCACCCTGCTGCCAGGAGATTCCAAAGACCACAGGATGGGACAGATGTGAGTACRTCCTTCTTGATGAGACTTGATGGACTCAGTCCTGGCAAAAAGGGGGCAAAGAATAGGTGCAAGAAAATCCCACTCTGCAACCTTATATGGGGCCCCTCTGTGTCCAACAATTAGATGGTCAGCAGATGGAATAGTRGGCTGGGGGCTGAATTCTAGACCTGGGGTCAGCCTGGTGTGAAATGCTGACACAAGGGTCCTAATTTTTGATAACTGTAATGGTGAAAATCCTATCACAAGGAGTGCAGCAGTTTTAATTTCCTTCTTTCTTTCCTTTATTTTTRACATTGGAAATCCATTTGGATTGTACTCTCAGTTGACCTCACTCCCATACAGGGACTGTATGTTTCGCATTCCACTTACACCCGCCTCAAAATAGGTCACAAGCATTTGGGCCATGGAAAACATTTAGCAGAGGTCTTCTAGCAGCCTTCCAATACATAGAGGGGCTCCAAGAGAGACAGAGAGGGACTTTAGTCCTGCAGGGRCTGGACAAGCGGAAATGGTTTCTCACTGACAGAGGGCAGGGTTGGATGGGATAATGGAAAGAAATTTTTGGCTGTGAGAGTGGTTCTAGGCCCTGGCACAGGTTACCCAGAGGAGCTGTGGCTGCCCCATCCCTGGAAGTGTTCAAGGCCAGGTTGGATGGGGTTTGGAGCAACCTTGTCAAGTGGAAGGTGTCCCTGCCCATGGCAYAGGGGTGRAATGGGAACCATTCTATTATTCTGTGATTCAATGCTCTGGTCCTTCCCTGGTCTAGGGTGTGCTCAAAGAATAGGTATATGTACACTTCTGTCTTGAATTGGTGCATTATGTATAATATATTTTGGTACAGATGAGTGGGGAGAACGTTGATGTACTTTCCTTCTTACTTCCTTTGCAACGTTTCCCTCTCTTTCCCCTCCAAGATGCTCTTTGCAGTCAGATCCACCCAGGTCAAGCAAATGTCAACCAGCAAGATGACAGCAGATGAAACCATGCATCCTGTCACTCCAGCCTAAATCTGCACGCATCTGCTATGATAAAGCCACTCCAGGCCTTTGTGGAGATTTACTTACAAAATGAGAAGAAGGGATGAAATCACCCTCTCACTCTTCAGGTTTCCCAAATACATAGCAAGAGGAGAGATGGGATTTTGGGGTGTGTGTCTGTGTGTTAGGTGGCATTCTGAAAATAATTTTTTCCCTAACTGTAACAATCAGAAAGCCAGAAAAAAGATTTCAAAAAGAAAAACAGCAAACCAAACGCCAAAACAACTAAACTTACTGGGTTTCAAGGTGGGTTAACAAYGTGAAAAGCTCATGCCAGAACATGTGTTATTAGCAATAAAAAAGTTCTTTATTTGTCTGTCTGGGGAATTTCTTTCACACTCACTTTTAAAAAAACTATCTTTATTTGTTTCCCTTCTATCACACACACAACCAGATCAGTTAAATAAAACAGAGTTTTATATTCACTCCAGGCAAGGATTCTTGCCAAAATCTGTGCCTCCTTTTTCTCCCCCCACTCATTTTCTTATATACAGACCAGTGATGAAAACACAAAAAAATCTGAAGCCTATGAGGTGACAGATGAACAAGATGTAGAGGAAAATTATCCAAATGGTGTTGTGAAGGAATGGCTTTTACTGGCAAAAGGGAACATATTTCTGCAAAGGTTAGAGGAATTTTTCTGTTTCTGTTGGATTTTTCCAAGGCTGGAAATTTTAATTTCATGRGGAGACTAAGGTCCTGCATTTTAGATGTTCCAGACAATTCTTTCCCTTGATTTGTTGCTTTGTTTGTTTAGCTTTTTATCAACAGTGTGGGGTYCAGCTTATTTTATATGCAGAAATCTCATTGGTGTGAATGTGACTTGCAGACATATAATGGACATTGGCACCACTCAGACCAGGGTGAGTGTCAATGTCCAATTCGCAATGTTGGCTGCGAATTGTACCTGGAGCTTTGCTTCCAAGGAGGATCTTGCAGTCCTGCTGGTCTTAAACCTACCTACATAGGTAGGTTTTTCCCAATATCCAACCTAGACCTCCTCTGGTACAACTTGAGGCTATTTCGTTTTGTCTTCAACTTGTTACTTGAGAGAAGAGACCAACCCTCACCTGGCTACACCCTCCTGTCAGGGAGTTGTAGATAGTGAGAATGYCCTGCCTGAGCCTCCTATTCTCTGGCCTGAGTCCCCCAGCTCTGTCACTTCACATCACCACCGAAGGGGTGCAATCATTCAAATCACTTCTCTCATCCTGTTGGCCACACCACTGCTGACACAGGTAAGGGTACTATTRGCCTTCCTGCCCCCCAAGGCACACCTGAGCTCATGTTCARCTGCTGTGGATCAGCAGCCCCAGGTCCTTKCCCACCCTGCAGCTTTCMAACCACTCTGCACCAARCTTGGAGGGCTGTGTGAGGTTGTAACTTAGGGTCAGGACCCGGCACTTGGTCTTGTTAAACCTCATGTTATTGGATTCAGCCRATCTATCCAGGTTCCTCTGCAGAACCAGATAGGTCACCTCTCACCTCRTCATAAAAGTAGATCAGGTTGGTCAGGCAGAACCTGTCCCTCCTAATTCCTASATGGTTGGGTTTGACCCCTTGACCATCCTGTGGGTGCTGGGTGATGGCACTCCACATGACCTGTTCCATAATCTTGCTGGGCACCCAGATCAGGCTGACAGGCCTGTAGTTTCCTGGATCCTCCTTCTGGTYATTCTTGTGGATAGGCATCCCAGCTCCCAGTCATTTGGGATATTCCCAGCCAGTGAGCCAGGACTGATGATAAATGATGAAAAGGGGTTCATGAGCTCATCTTCCAGCTCCTTCATCATCCTATGATGGATCCCACCTGGTCCCATAGACTTGTGAGCATCTAAGTGGCTCACCTGGTTGCTGACTGCTTCTTCCTGAATAACAGGAGGGCTATTCTGCTCCCTGTACCCATCTACCAGCTCAGGAGGCTAGTTGTCCTGAGGATAACCTGTCTTAATATTGAAAGCTGAGGCAAAGAAGGAGTTAAGCACCTTTGCCTTTTCCCCCTCTTTAGTTACTATATTCCCCCTGCATCCAATAAAGAMTGGAGGTTGTTCTTGCCCCCTCCTTTTGCCATTTATGTATTTATGAAATTTTTTTTATTATCCTTCACAAAAGTGGCCAGATTAAGTTCTAACTGGGCTTTTGCCCCTCTGTTTTTGTTTTTTTTTTTTGTACATGACACTGCCCTATCCTTAAACAATTCCTGAGTTACCTGCCCCTGTTTCCAAAGGTACACCCTCTTTTTTTCACTTAGTCCCTTCAAAATCTCCTTGCCCATCCAGGCCAGTTRTCTTCCCTGCTGGCTCATCTTTCAGTGCATAAAGTCAGTCTGCTCCTGCATCTTCAAGATTYCTTTATTACAATATGTCCATCCTTCCTGGACCCCTTTATTTTAAGAGATCTTTCCCAAGGTACTCTCCGAGCCAGCCTCTTGAACAGGCCAATATCTGCCCTCCAGAAGTCCAGAGTGGAAGTTTTCTTGATGGCCCTCCTTGCTGCACTCGATAGTGAGAGCTCTATTATGTCATGGTCACAGGAATGCCAGCTCCTGTCATCACACATGGGGCTGACATATCCACGGCAGAAAGTCATTTCATGTTGCAGCAAACTCAGCTTTATGGAAGTGGACAGGACATGCTGAAGCTTAAATTATCAATTGCCAAGTACATGGACTGAAGGAATGACCAAAGCGCCAAAAGCTGATGATCTGTGGCCTATTTCTTGTCTCCTTTTGAGACTGTAGTCACAAAAGAAAATTACACTTAGATGACAGGAAGTATAAAAAGAGACTGGAAGTTGAATTACTTAAATCAAAATTCAGGAGAGAGCAAGAGGGAGATGGCTGATTGCACTCAAGGGTTTGGAGAAGCGTTTGTGCATGGTGCCACTTGGGTAACACCCAAGCTCTGTCCCAAAGCTGTAGATAAGAGTAAAAGAAAAGATCTGAAGGCAGACCATCTCAGACAAAGAAGAACCACAACACTGCTGTATTTGCAAGGCGTGGGAGGAATGAAATGTTGGAAGAGGCAATACTAAACTTCTTGACCTCTGCTCAGCTGACTCAGAGGGAATGTAAAGCACACAGAGGAATTGTGATTGTGATCTTAGAACGCACAGAGACTTTTACTGCAGAAAAGTGGAAGAAGTTGGAAGAGCTTGCAATTTAAATTCATCCTTGTTAAGCCCCAGTAGGATTAAATGGCAGTGCGGGCCAGTGTGGGGCCTGAAAGGAAGGTGAAGATTAACCTAGGAAGAATTATCTGGAGGTATCTGAAAAAAAGCAGAAGCAAATTCAAAGGATAATTCAATAAACAAATAAAGAGAAAGCATAGAAACACATGAAGATGAAAATAATACTGTGCTACAGACACAGCTAAGGAAAACACATTGTTTAAGAATATTTTAAGACAAATAAAGGCAGTTGAATAGTGAATAGTACTTCTCAATGTGGAGGGAACCTGAGCTGGCTTTGGGGATCTCCTTGCAAATCTCTGAGATTGCAAAGGAAAGACTGAGGAATGATAYTCCTAGAGAGTCACATGCTGATGATACCCCAGGAAGTTTGTTTTTCAGGATCWTAAATTTGGAAAGCCCCATGTACAGGCAGTTAAGTATCAGCAGGTGATTCTTGGTGATGCACCAAAGCCTCTGGGTATCTCTCACATGTGAGGTATGCACCCTAATTCCTGAAGAAGTTAATTAGGAAGCTGTGGCACTCCAGTGCTTCTCTTCACAAAGCCCTTCCTGGTCAAGAGGACACCTTTTATTTATGCCTACACAATTCCTCAAACATGACCTCATCTCAAAGCTCATTTGTCAGGAAAGGACTGTCTAGGCCATAGTGAGGCACTTCTGGACTTATGGGGCTTGTGATCACAGATATATTTGGTTCAGGACAGATATTGATTGTCTGAAGAATTCCTGTGGTTTCAACAGAAGCAGAATGAGCCCTTGYACTACTTTCTTTCAAATTTCTCATTTGTCAAGAAAATTAGAAAATGAGGAGAAAGAGGAGTGCAGAAYAGAAAGAGAGGACAAATTATTTCCTTTTAAAAAGTATTATTCAGGTRTTCACTTTTGAGAGGTATTCACTGTTATGGGATGTGACTCAGGGGAAAAGAAAGGCTGCTTATCTCTGGTTCAACTTTCCAGTTCCATTCTATCTGAGAAATGGGAAAACTGCTAGAGAGCAAGRATGGAGAGATGACTTGTTTAAGCTTTGCAGATTTTTCTTTCTYGAACATTAAATTTTTAGGATCATCACTAGAATTAGTGTTAAGTAGCAGAGCAGATCAATGATTTAAATCTCTCACTACAAAGTAATTTCTTCATAAATTAGTTTTGGGTTTTTTTCAGACCTRCAGGGCATTTCTCCAAGCCTCAGGAGTGGGACTTCTCCCAACAGATTTCATTCACATAGTAGGCAAATCCACAACAGATWAAAATAATCCCAATGCAGATGCACTGTCCTTTTTGGACCTGGATAATTTAGGTGATGTTGATACATGACTTCTAGAGATGGTTGAAGTTAGTGGAGCGTTTATACTGGTGGTGCTGAAAAAGTAAGAGAAAAGGGAAATACCTTACAAAAAGAAACTTAAATATTTATTCTGTTTAGCCATCAAATTACAAATTGACTTGATTACTATGATCTTGAAGAATACAAATTACCAGGGGCTCTCATGCAATGGAGGAAGAGCAAACCTAATTTAAGCAGATGTCTCATAAAGAAGGCACAACAAATTCAGATTATAAAAGCATGGAAGTGTGGAAGTGTGTAGAGTTAGCACTGGGAACAGAAACAAAAGGAAATGGAAGATACCTCTTGAGTCTTTGAAAAAATTCCTTTATTCAGGAAGAGCTGCAGTCAAACACAGATTACTCAATTAAATATACAGGTAACTGGGTAACATTAAACAGCCTGCAATATGCGGGTCAGATGAGCTAATAATCACTCCTGGAGTTACTCCGTGATCTAAAACTCTTTATTAATCTGAACCTGGTCTGTCTTCAGCCTTTTTGGCATGGTTCTGCTTTCAGATATTAGTCCAAAGTATGTGGATTTCATTACGATTGCTGAAAGGGTGTCCAGAACCAGAGATAGAGGCTTCAAACTGCATCATAAAAAAGAAAGATTTTTTTTCACCCATATCTACAAAAGCACAGTACTCAGTCTGGGAAGTTATTTTACCTGTTTTCAGCAAATCTTTTATGTGTGAATGTAATTATATTCTACAGCGTTTCTGAAGCAAAGGATAAACAAGGGGAGAGATGTCCTGAAATTCCATCCTGCATTTAAGGAGAAAATATGCCTTGGTTTCTGGGGAAAGGAGCCTTAAATGGGAAGCAAGGAGTGATTTACAAGATTATCTGTCAATAAAAGTGTTTTCTGGAGTGTCATCAATGAAATTTATTGTGGGAATCACTCATCACTCAAACAGAAATGGATGTTCAAGAAGTCAAAATGCCAGAGSTGCAAAATCACAATCTGTACTTGGTTGATATTCTATAGAAACCAGAAGACAAAGGAAAAGCAAGATGCGTCGTGTCCCAGAAACACCTCCTGAATCTTGTGTTGATTTCATAACTTCTTWGGGTGGGATCATGATTTTTTGGATAGCTGTGCTGTATAGTACTGGCAGGTGATGACACAAGCACCTTGAAATACAGGAGGAAGGAGAAGTGGAAGGAAAATACATGTTGTCATTGGACACAAAACAAAAAAATTTTGATTCAAATCTCAGAAAGCTGTAAGATGTTGATCCTTAATGTACAGGAATTATATAGCAGTTATTTTTTGATGTTAAGATTTGTAAAGATGATATGGAGTAGAGAAAGGAGAAACATCTTTGCAAATGTTAAGAGGCATGGAGATCCTCAGTGCTTTGGAGTTCAGTGCACTGCTTCCTTCACTTCAGAGACACAGAWGAAATAACAGTGCTTGGCTGTATGTGATGCTTTGCTTTACAGAAACAGGTGAAAAGGGCTGCAAACTGAATTTTTTCTGCTTTGGTTGAAGGAGAGGGAAGAAAATGGGGGACGTGATTCCAAGATGGGTTATTCAACACCTCATGAAAACTAAGTTTTCAGAAAGTCTTCTGAWGTACATATGCAGAATCATCTTGAGGTTTTGGAAACCCAAGACTTGCAGGACAAAATTCAGTCCCCACCTCCATCTATTGTCATGATGTTGCTTTAATGTCTTAATGAACACTTGTAGGACACCAGATACGGRTGGATTGTGGAAGACTCAAAAACCCCTGCCATTTTCCTCAAAATCCAGCCAGCTGACCCCATCCTTTGCAGTGAAGGGAACCACTTCTACTCTGTCGGGCTAGCAACAAGAAAACAAGGTAGCTAAAAAGAATAGCTCCATCTACCCTTTGGCAGAATCAGTAGTTTAAGCCACTTCCAAAACTACTCTGATATGGCCTTTTCCACTCAGAGYTTTCCATTCAGGGAGGCTTCAACCTCAACCATTTCAAACAGAGCATTACGGGTCTATTTGAAAGGGCTTTGTAGATATTTTTTGAGTAAAAGCTTCACAAAATATCCCGGGCATCTGAGGCCCTCACTATTGGTCATTAAAACTATTGAGCACCCCTAATCCCAGGAGAAAGCAGGAGGAAAACACTGTTCAGAACTTTGGAAAGCCCCACTCTTAAAGTGATTTTCCTGTATTGGAGCTATAAATACACACACGCACACACACACACATACATATCTTCCTATCCTGAGGCCCTGCAAGGTAGTCTTTCCCCTGCTGGAAAAGTGCTGTAGGTGTTGAACAGTTTTGACAGAGCCTGGGTTCATTTAGCTGGGTCAGTAGATAGCTGGCTCTCAACCAGAAAACACAAAGTAGACGTAAATGGTAATTTCTGTAGCCAAGGCAATTTTCAGATGAGGTGAAGAAAAAGGAGTGAATACCAGAGTGAGGTATAGYGTTGGCTGAAATGGAGTATAAGGTCACATAACTTACATTTAAACTTAAAACTCACCTTCCTTTGCCAGTGATTCCTCATGATCCTTTCAAGCCACCCCTCTCATGCTGGAAGCTTTTAAAGGGGKTTCTTAACACACAGACCTTTCTGTTTCTCTTTCATGCAAAAAAGYCAGCCATTATTCTGTGAAAGGTGACCAGGGGCTGGTGATCAGGCCCACCCCTTTGCAGTGGTCACAGTGCTTTCGGTTTTGTGCCATCTGCTTTCCTTAGTTAAGATCTTGCCTTTTGACATATTGCTTCAATACAATACATTTTATGACACCTTTGCTGGAGGGCCAAAGGCCACATTCCTTCCATCTATCCCGCATGCAATTTTCATTCTCTTGTCTTCAACAGAAACCAATGTTCCTTCCTTCCTTCCTTCCTTCCTTCTCTTTTTTTCTCTCTTCGTTTGCCCACCTGCCCCCATCACCTCCCCACCAAGATATTGTGGGTTATTACTTCAATCCTTTTCAGCTGAGAAAGGTTTGAGGTAATGACCTGAAACTTCCTGGAAAAGATCCCAAAAAGYCCCAGATGAAAACCACATGCAACATATTAGGGACCCTCATGGCATAAAGAAATGTTACTTCAAGTAAGGAGAAGAACACTGATCAGCTACTTATGTACCAGCTGGTAAGAGGCATGTATGATCAGCCATGAATATGAACCAGGTGGTCGAATTAGCTGATTGGCCAAGTTATGGCAAGAAAAGTGAACAAATATATTGTCTTTTAGGAAACAGTTTCCTTAATCACAGTTCTTGAAGCTATGTTGGGGATCTGACTCTTTGCAGTAGCAAAAATCTGGAAGAGGTCCACAGAATCTGCATGGTGCCAAATGCTATTGGGTTATGAACCCATGGAGCCCCACTGATGCTTGCTTTATGCTGTAGTATCAAGGCAAAAAAGCCAGAGAACTTTTTATTGTTACCACAGGGAGAAAAGAGTTCTCTTTTTCTCTATCCCAGTTAAAATAATGTCATTTTATACCCGTAACAAGAAAATGCATCACCTCCCCCTCCACCCCTCAGCAACCCTACAGTTCTACAGAAACAAGCAAGCAAGAGGGGATCATGATAAAACAGTCATTTTGGCCCACCTCCAGGAAGATATTTCAGCTTTTGTTTTCCAGTTAAGCTGAATGCACTTATGGAAGTGAAGGTGAGTTAATATTGAGTGGCTCTGGGCCTTTTGTGTTACAGAGCCATCTCATCATCTGATATAAGTTTCACCATGCAGTAACATGGGAACAGGACTTGTGCTTTTTTGGAGTGTTGTTTTATTAAATCCAGATGATGCAGTTCAGCCCAGAGCCCAGTGCTATTCATTCTTCTTACAAACCAAAAACAATATCCTGCCATAGAAATGTGCAAAGTATCAAAAGTTTTGAGCATTTTAACAGGCTGCTCAGGTGTTGTGGTTTGACACTAGCCAAACGCCAGGCTCTCCTGAAAGTCATTCGCTTACCATCTCCTGCTACAGCTGGGCAAAGGAGAGGGAAAAGAATTAACAAAGGGCTCAGGAGTTGAGACAAGGATCAGAAGAAAAACATTCTAAGGGCAAAACAAGTTTAAAGCTAAGGGTATAAAGTAAATTTGKTATTATCAAAGTCAGAGGAGGACAATGAGAAGTAAAATAAGCCCTTGAAACACCTTTTTTCCCCCTAGCCCCTTCCTCTTTCCCATGACAGAACAGGGAGACAGGGCTTAGGGCTTTAGTCAGTTTGTCACTTGAGATCATTTTGTGTTCGCTCAGGGAGAGGAGTCTTTTTTCTGCTATGCCGTGGGGTCCCTCCATGGGCAAACAGCTTTCCCAAAACTGTTGTGCCATGGGTCACTCATCCACAAGGGGTGGAGGTGAGGAGTGGAGTGTATTGGTTTGGCACAGCCTGGTTTTTGGTAGCTGGGGGGGCCACAAAGATGGCTCCCGTGAGAAGCTGCTGGAAGCTTCCTGCCGTGTCTGGCAGAGCCAATGAGATGGCTCTGAAGATGGACATGCAGCTTGCCAAAACTGGGCCAATGAGAGAGGCTGGTGATGCTCCTGCAATGACATATTTAAGAAGAAAATCAAAACAAAGTCAGGGCTTTTGCTTCTAGTCAGAGAAGAGGAGGAAGTGAGAATATGTGAGGGGAAACAACATGGAGACACCAAGATCAGTGGGGAAGGTGGGGGAGGAGGTGCTCCAGGTGCTGCAGCCGAGATTCCCCTTCAGGCCATGGTGATGACCATGGTGAAGCAGGTTGTCCCACTGCACCCCATGGGGATCCACAGAGGATGCAGAGATCTACTCACAGCCCTTGGGGGAGGTGCCCATGCTGGAGCAGGGGGATGTCTGGAGGAGGCTGTGATCCAGTGGGAGATGCAGAGAAGAGAGAGAACACTTGCTTCCAGGCTGGAGCAGCCTGTCCTTGGAGGAGTGCACTGGAAGAGAGCCACGCTGTCGCAGTTTTGGGAGGACTGTCTGCCCATGGGAGGGACTCATGTTTGCMGCAGGTGCAGTATGGCTGCTGCTTGTGAGTGTGGACCCATGCCAGGGAAGTTCACGGAGAACTGTCTGTCATGGCAGGGACTGCATGGCCTCACAGGGGCAGGACTCCACTCCCAGGGCAGGGCAAGAAAATCTTGGTGATGAACTGACCAAAACCCCCATGCCCTGTCTCCCTCCACTGTTGGCGCGAAGGAGGGAGGAGCTGGGAGGGAGAAGATGTTTTAAGGGCTTATTTTACTTTTCATTATCCTCCTCTGATTCTGTTAACAATAAATTTCGCTTTGCAACTAAAGCTGAGCTTGTTTTTCCCTTTTCTCTTGGTCCTTATCTCACTCATGAAGCCTCCATTAACTTTTTTCCTTTTCCCTCCTTTTCTCTCCTTTTCCCAGCAGAKGCAGTGGAAGGTGAGCAAGCAACTCTTGAGTGTGCCTGGTGTTGAGCCAGTGCAAACCACAACAGGGATGTKGTCTTCAAAGGATAGGCTGCTCTAGTTTGGAACCAAGGGCTCTGTCTCTCTATCTCTGGAAGCAGGGCCCTCTCTCTCTCTCTGAGTGTTCCACTAGACCATAGGTTTCTCTAGCATCCACCTGCTCTGGAGTGAGCACTTTTCCCATGGRCTGCGAGYRGATCTCTGCATCCCCCATGGACTTCATGCATTACAAGGGGACAGTTTGTTTTACCACTGTCCTCACCAYGGCTTGCAGAGGAATCTTGGCTCCAATGCCTGAAGCACTTCCTCCCCCCACTTTTTTCCCACTCACCTTGGTGCCACCATGTTGTTTTCCCTCAGATATCCTCACTTCCTTCTCTTCTCTGACTAGAAGAAAAACTGCTGCTTGTAGGTGCCATTGTCAACAAGCTCTATTAATTCAAAGATTTTTGCAGGATCCCACAGCTCCAAAAAGTTTATCTTGTCTAGGTTCCACATCACTTGTCATGTTTCTGCTGCCCTCCACAAGGCCCCACCTCCATCCCGTGGGCAGTGGTGGGGTCCGTGGCACTGACACTTTTTAGCACCTCTCTTCATGTGGGGCACTGGGAAGGGGAAGCTACCACCACCACCACCCCTGGCCTTCTGCCTGCAGTAGCTAGTTTGGGGCAGCCAGGCAGGCAAGGCTGGGAAGGGGAAGCTACCCTCTCCCCTGCCCTTTTCACCTGCAGCACACACAGCTAGGGGTAGCCAGGCAGGCAGTGCTCACCATGTGCTGCACCGAGATGGTGCATGGCAGCGCGATGTTGGTGCATTGCTGTGCACTGCACAGGGGTGGCCCCAAGCAGCAGCACTTTGCTACCCCTGGGAAAAAAAATGCTCTTGTGCTGTTTTGATTTTCTCCTCAAATATGTCATCACAGAGGCATTAGCAACCTCTCGAATTGGGCCAGCAGCACGTCCATCTTCAGAGCCATCAGAGATTGGCTCTGTCAGACATGGTCACAGCTTCTAGCAGCTTCTCACAGAAGCTACTCGTGTGGCCCTCCCCTGCTACCAAAAAAACAGSCCCTGCCAAATCAACACACCAGGGCCGTGGTGGAGTCCCTATCCCTAGAGGGATTTAGAAGACATGTGGATGTGGCACTTGGGGASATAGGTTAGTGGTGGGCTTGGAAGTGCTGCGGGAACAGTTGGACCCAGTGATCTTAGAGGGMTTTTCCAACCTAAATTGTTCTAAGAGATCTGAAGGAGTAACAGCAGCTTGGGTGCTCCAATACAGTTTTACCCATCACATCCAAGTAGAGATGTAGCCTATTGCAACTAATCTACCATATTGCRAACAACACTGTTCCAGAGCCCAAACCCAGGCAGAAGAAGGAACTACCAGGAGAACAGTCTGTCCAGGAGCATGGCATTAGCATGCTTATGGTGGGGGAACGAACCCCCATATTTAGTTTCTCTCCCCCTTTTTCCTTTCCAATTAAACCTCACTGGAGGTAAGAGTAGAACAATGACTCCTGAAAAATGAAGTCCAGACAGCTGCCAACTCTTTTGACTTCATTGTGCAAGTCATAATGTCTGTGTTTTTTCTTAAAGCCYCAGTTCCAGGAGCTTAGTATGTGGGCTTTCATTTCTCTCCTCCTTGAGGGAAAAACAAAAGTTTATTTTTGCTCTCATGGATGTTGAAAAAGCTAGAATATATGTCCTGAGTGTGCCTAAATGTACCAAAACCAAGGAGTCAGAGAAAAAGAATCCAGAGTACATTAATCCTCACAATTTCTAAGCCAGCCTTAGAATTTATGAGCCTATTGCTTCAGATTCATCATTTTGGCATGGTTTACAGAGATGAAATGGAATATAAGAAACAGCTGAGAGGAAGAAAGGGGAAAGGTGACTTGTTTGACCTGGTTCTCCATGCTGGGGTGCAGTGGACAATTATTTACAGTAATTCTTCTGTATCTCAGTATATTCTCCAAAATTGCCTTGTCTGTCACTTTTGCAAAAATATAAATGCCAGGCTAGAACTGGAAAGAGTTTGGTAACATTTTCAGGAAATCTTTGAATAATATTCCATTTCTCTTTTATTTGCTCTGTGATTTCCATCTCTTTTTTGTTTCTCTTTTTGCCTCCTTCACAGTAGAGATTTTGCAACAAGCATTTGCCTTGGGCATGRCCTTTTTGCACATTAAGAACCACAAAAGGAGTAGAGAATAAAAGGTGGCCTCATTTTTTGTTTTCACAGGTTTCCTAAGAGAAAAGGTTTKCCATCTAGGTGGAAATCTGACAAAASAACMCATGAGAGGTTGGACCCATCAGCCAAGTCGAACAAYTGCAGGCAAGCTAYATGAAAACTGAATCACTCCACTGGAATAACTTATTGTAGCTTTTTTACATGAATAATAACAAAAAGAAATTCAGSTCTTATATCTCCTCTTGCAGCATGAGGTCCCATGCCAGATATTTGCAAAGCACTTCTCTCAAGCTGTAGTGAGAGTTTCTCCTGGAGTGTTGTGCAAGAGTCAGCTAGGAGGGAAAATGGCCCAAAACACCACTGTGGATCTGTAATGTGGCATCTCAGGGCTTCACAGTCCATTTCTTCAGCACRTCCTGCTTGTGAAACTTCTGTTTATCATCCCGTGTGAGTCCCAAATTGGTAATGCCCAACTTGAGGCATTTTTGACTGCTCCTTGATTTGTGATAGATGGGTCACTGGCTTGCTGTGCTACCATCTGGGGCTGGGACATCTCAGACCATCTCACCTTCTCTCTACCTTGGAATGTAGCCCACAGAGCTAGGAGGACTTTAATCACTTGTGTCCTATTGAATCTGAATGCCTTTAGATTACCATCTAGGTCCCAGACCTCCTCCTGAAAATACCCTGCCAGACCATGACCTCCTTATTTTTGGTTCTCAAGGACATAGTAGTGTCTGCCTTCTCTCTTGGCTAAGTGTGTGCTCAGATGATTGTGCTGACTTGGCTATTCATCAATGTTAATTTATATCTCTAGGACTAAATCCTGGCAATTATCAGTGAAAGTTCTTCAACTGAATTGACTGAAGAAATAAATAGCAGAAAAATATAGAGAAATAAGAGCTGMTAAAAAATCCCTTCCAATTTCTCAAGTTCTCAAGCACTGATGAGGCCACCCYTTGAATCTTGTCTTCACTTTAGGGTCCCTCACAACAAGAAGGACATTGGGTGCTGGAGAATGTCCAGGGAAGGGAATGGAGCTGGGGATGGGTGTGCTAGAGCACACAGATCTCATGAGGAGTAGCTGGGAGCTCTCAGCCTGGAGAACAGGAAACTCAGGGGGAACCGTCTCATTCTCTACAACTCCCTGAAAGGAGGGTGCAGCCAGGTGGATATTGGTCTGTTCTCCCACATAACAAGTGTTTTGAAAAGAGGAAATGGCTTCAAGTTGTGCTGGAAGAGATTTGAATTGAATAGTAGGAAATGTTTCTTCACTGAAAGGGTTATCCAGCCCTGGCACAGTCTGCCCAGAGCAGTGGATTCCCCATCCCTGGCAAGATTTTAAAGCAGTATAGATGTGGCACTTGGGGGAGGATATGGGTTCATAGTAGCCTAGGCAGTGCTGGGAAAACAGTTGGACCCAATGATCTTAGAGGGCTTTTCCAAACTAAAATATTCTGTGATTCTATGAGAAAAGTTCATTTAACTTTCAAAACTAAACAAAATTAGTCCAAAATTATTCACAGTCCAAGATGYGCTGGTAGAAAGGGACTTGTGGAGGTCTCTCATCCACACAAACATAAAAGCAACATAACCTATTTGCCACTACAGAAAACTGTTAGGCTTTACCCATCCATCTAGCTATTCCTTCAGAAGCTGGAGGCTGCTTTTACATTTYCCCCTTAAAGAAGTACAATTCCCTTAGGCTCATCTTGTAGGTCTTGCAAGTGTCTGACCACCTTGGTAGCTTCACAGAGCTTAGTGGTTTTTAATCACATCTGGAARGATGGTGGGCCAAGAAAGGGGCAATGCAAGGAAACCAGGAAGAGCCTTCCCTCACAGGAGTGCTGGCCCAGCTTTGGGGCCTYGAGGAATTTGCACATCTCTGAAAATACAGTGGTAAGTGCAAGAGCAGATTTACTGGGTAGACTGAGAAAATCCATCATCTTTTCCCTCTTAGCACTGCTCCATCTGTCACACACACAATRCTATATGATGAGGAGCCAGAATGCTGCCCTTTTTTATATTACAGCTCCCCAAAGCCATGAAGCACTTGAGTCCAAACTTGGAGGTCTCTCAGGCTGTTCTTTGGCAATGGAGCATAACACACCATGCAGTTTGTTCTGCCTTTCCATTACAAACCTCTTTTAAGTTGCAAGTGACTTAGCCACACTTCAGCAGTTCAACTTGACATTTCCTATGCCTTGGGWTGGTTTTGTGGTGTGAAATTTTTACAAAACCTTGGCTCGTGAACCTTAAGTGGCTGTGCCAATGTTTTTTGTTGTGTTTTTTTTTTTTTTAATTCACACAGTCAGATTCTTGGCTGATATCTGCAGTTCACAACCACTATGTGCCCAACCAGCTGCTGCTGCTATGTAGGCAAATTGCAAACTCTGCAGAAAGCATTATGTTTTCATGATACTGCTAATTCTCATTTAGGCATAAGCCCTTTTTTTCCTTTCTGAGTTAAGGTTTCCCTGGGCCGTGGCTGCAGGGAGCTCAGGTCCATGTAGTTTGATGCAAAACCTGAGAGCCAAGAAGCACGATTGTACCAGTGCCTGACCCAGGTCTGAAACAAATAGTGCCAAGATATTGCTGACACTTGGAGGTTTCTGCCTGATGCTCCACAGATGTGATGGTGAGGTGTTTCATCTGGATGACTTCTTTACAAGTGCACCTTTATTTTAGTGCTTTCATTTGCAATTTCCATTTATGCTGTCTTCCTTTTTCTCCGTAAATTTGGTAACATCTTTACCTAGACCTAGTTTCTCAGTCCAGGTGCCATGAATTCCCTAGCTCATTGCAAKGAAAGGTATGACAACAGATCCCAACAAGCACCATGATGTGTGGTGTGGCTGGCACATTGGAAGGAAGGAATGCCTTCCAGAGGGGCTTYGACAGGCTGGAGRGATGGGTCTGTGCAAACCTCATGGTGATCAGAAAGGCCAAGTGAAAGGTCCTGCACRTAGGCTGGGGCAATCCCAAGCACAAGTGTAGGCTGGACAGAGAAGAATGGATCAACAACAGCACTGGGGAGAAAGACTTGGGAGTGTTTGCATGAAAAGTTCAATATGACTCAGCAAAGCACACTTGCAGTTCAGAAAACCAACCACATCCACAGCTACATCAAAAGAGGTGTGACCAGTGGGTYAAGGGAGGTGTCTCTGCCCCTCGATCTGCTCTTTGGACACTCCACCTGGAACACCGTGTGCAGTTTGGGGTCCCCAGCATAAGAAAGATGTGAACCTGTTTGAACAAGTCCAGAGAGGAGTCACTAAGGGATCGCAGAACTGGAGCACCTCTCCAAGAAGACAGGCTGGGAGAGTTGGAACTTTTCAGTCTGGAGAAAGCTGCTGGGAGACCGTTAAAGCCCCTGCCAGTGCCTAAAGGAGGCTTACAAGAAGGCTGGAGAGGGACTTTTCATGAAGTCATGTAATGATGAGACTAGGGGGAATGGCATTAAGATCATGGAGGATAAGTTTAAATGGATGCAGGGAAGTAATTCTTCCTGTGATGGTGCTGAGGTTGCCCAAAGAAGCTTCCACCCCTGGAAGTGTTCAGTGGCAGGCTGGATGGAGTTCTGAGCAACCCAGTCTAGTGGAAGGTGTGCCTGCCCATGGCATAGGRCTGGAACRAGATGTTTTTTAAGGTCTCTTCCAACCCAAACCATTCTATGATTTTATGATTGTATGAGCTGACTCATTAACCACACCCYAGACTTCCACACAGCTCCCCAGATGCTAGGATTAGGACATGGGTGACAGAAATGTCTGAATTAAGGTGTCATCTAATTTCCCAGTTTGCCTTTCCCAAGCAGACTTTTCTTTACTTTTGTTCCCCTCCATCACCCCAAATGAGATATTTCCTCTCTGGTTTGTGCAGCCAAAAAACCATTTATCTTATTTTCAAATAGCTGTGTGTCATCTGTTAAAAATAATCATGTCAAAGCCTGTGAAGGGCTTGAAAAATGTGCTAATATTAAGCAGACTTTCATACTAAAATCTCTGTATCCCATTAAAGGTCAGTCAGTTCAGTTCATATGCTACAGGAAAGACAAATAACAGCCTTAATGACTGGTAAAGAATTAACTGCAGTCAAGTAAGTTTCTAAGGCAGCCATGGGGTCAGAGCTGTAATGTGTTAATTACTCACATGGGGTAGTCATCCAGCTAAACCCTCCTCACTGAGTGGTTATATCAGTGTGATGTATGTCATAGGTCTGTGAACCTGAAAAGCAATCACRTTTCTGTTTCCTGTGGTGGCTTCTTGTCTTTCTCAACTTGCCCAAGGGCTGGGCAAACTGGGCTGGGGGAACCTGTCTGTTGGGAGTATTTTTGGAATAAGTTAGTGATGAGGCGGAGATTAAGAGATCTCAACTGATGTCCCTCATCAGGGGGCTGAGCTCTCCTCGTGTTTATGAAGGTGGCTCATTACTGTCTCCTGAGTGTTCTGGCTGCATCTTGGGGTGTGGCCGGATAACTTAGGAAATTTTTACATATTCCTGGTTTGCTCATGTAGGTCTCTCTTGGTGCCTCTGTGTCCCATCAGCTCTTTCCATCTCTCYTATCTGCTTGTGGGGACTCTGGACCTGTCTCTGAGACACTGACCTGTATTGTGTCAGTGTCTCAGAGTCCCAACTGTGGGCAACTGTTCCTATGGGTCCTGCTCATGGAGGAAATGCTCTGGAAGAGTCTGAGTAACGGGGAACCTCTCCTCATCTCATCTGCATCACGAAGCAGACTTGTAAGAGTCATCTCCCCCAGCTTCCCCTCCTTCCTCTTTTTTGCCAGAGGAATCCACCATTCATCCCCCTGTGCAGTGACCTAAGGAGAGATGAAACAGCTTTCCTTGTTTTCAGGTTGCCCCAGTGCTTTCTGAGATCAGTGACCATACAAACACATCCCTGTCCCTCTGGAGATGGCTTGGGCACCTGGCCCTGCTGCTGGTGGCACCACACAGGCCATCATTGTGACGGCTGTGTGGTTACTGAAGCTCAGAGTTGTCAAGGTATGAGCCATCAAAAGGACTGTCTGCTTCAAGTACCAGACTCACCTGAAAAGTCTCCCCAAGATTTGGAGGACTTTACAGTGGAAGATGTAGGTACATTCACTGGCTTAGAAAATGAGGCTGTGCCATGGCCRAAGCATTTTCTGTTTTTGATGCTGGATTAAATGTTGTTATGCTGCTTCAATGTGCAATTTTACAGGTGACTCAATATTAAAACTTTTTCCAATAGCAAATTGCATCAGTATATCAGGCAGGTATTTGTCCTTTGGGAGACCTGGCATCTCCATCCTCACACAATGCCAAATCAAGTAATTCAGATAATGCTTGAAAAGCCTTCAAGAGCTCCCTCAGCTTTCTCTTTGGTCTTCGTGTTGCCTCAAAATGAGGCTGAGATTTTTGTTTGAGGGCTTGGCTATGCTGTTTGTGTTTATTGAATGCAGAAGAGCTCTTCTAGGGGGTAATTAACCACATGTCCAGGTCTTGGAGATAAGTGGAGAGGGCCACAGGATGCCACCACCCAAAAGTAACTAAATGCCCAAAATCTCAAGTGTTAGGGTGGACAAATGAAGGGATCCTTCATTTTCTCAGACTACCTTTGGGCAGCTCCATTTCTATGCAACTGCTTTTTTAGCTCCTTTTTCAAATGTTCTARTTTGAAAGGGGCTTTTAAAAACAGGATGCATTCTCTACCTGTACAAAACACTGAGTCAATAGCAAAGCTACTGATTCCATGGGCAATACAGCAGTGTGAACTTGCTACCCCTGCTTTAATTCTATTCCCAGAAAACTGCTTTTCGTAAGTATTTTTCATAAGTAAATCTCTGTCAGGCCTTTTCTGGRTTCCCAGTAGTGCTTCTAACAGCAGTGCTGCAGTTCAGTGACCAGTTTGTGCTACAATAACCTTAGGATAAACTTTGTACAAAAAAACCCCAGATGAAACCTCTTTCACCTCATCATGACAGAACTGAAAGTCTCCTATTAGTGCTTCCGACACAAGAAATCTGGTAGATAATATTTGAATCTCACCTACTGGAAAGGAGGAGGCAGGGAGGCATGTTAGCTTTGACCTTGTTTCTTGTCCAAGTGTTTACTTYTATTCTGCAGAGGAGAAGTCCCTGTGGGCAGAAGGACCCACCGAGCTCCCAGATTCTGGAGGAAAATTATTAGAAAACTTAAGTGTTRTGAAAACTGTTTTAAACTGTTTGCTGATTACACCGTGATGGAGGCTGTGCCTTCTCCCCGAAGGAGTATGATGAGATATCCAACATGCAGTCTTGTTTGTCATGTTCAGTCAGGAACAGATCTGAGGGCAGCTAATAAACTTATCTGCATCAGATTAAATTGCCAAACCTACCCTCTCCCTGCCCTCACTCCCTCCCCAGATCAGTTAGGCACATCAAGCCAAATAAATGCATGACAAAGTTCATTCAAGTGATTGAAAACCAAGATGGAACAGCATATTTTTCATCAATGTTATCCCAGGAAATAAAGGTAAATCCCCCCACTTCATATTTTAACATAGTTTATCATAATCACTGGTAATAGCAACCAAATGTTTTTCATTTGTTGGATTTTAAAGGGGGCTGGATGAACGCTTTCTTGGTTGAAGGTTCATCAATTCTAGTTTTAAATTAGTGTCAGGGGTCACTTCCACTTTATGTAGCATTTCTGATGAGCATTTGCATTGGTTTGGCACAGCCTGGTTTTTGGTAGGGGGAGCCTACAGAGTTGGCATCTGTGAAAGCTGCTAGAAGCTTCCGCCATGTCTGGCAGAGCCAATCCCTGATGGCTCTGAAGATGGACATGCTGCTGGCCAAGCCTGGGCCAATTAGARATGATTGGTAATGCCTCTGYGATAACATATTTAGGAAGAAAATCAAAACAAAAGGGGACACATGCAGTTTTTTTATTTTAGTCAAAGAAGAGGAAGAGAAGAGGAAGAGAATATGTGAGGGGAAACAACATGGAGAGACCTGGGTCAGTGAGGAAGGAGGGGGAGGAGGTGCTCCAGGTGTCAGAGCCAAGATTGCTCAGCAGGCCATGGTGATAACCATGGTGAAGCAGGTTGTMCCMCTRCAGCCCATGGGTCCCYGGGGGATGCAGAGATCCACTCAGAGCCCTTGGGGGAGGTGCCCATGCTGGAGCAGGAGGATGCCTGGAGGGGGCTCTGATCCAGTGAGAGACCTGGAAAAGAGAGGGGGCCCTGCTTCCAGGCTGGAGTAGCCTGTCCTTGAAGGACTGCACCYCATGGAAGAGYGACCCATGCCACAGCAGTTTTGGGAGCACTGTTTGCCCATGAGGGAAACTTGTGTTGCCGYAGTCTTGGAAGGACTGCTGCTTGTGAGGTTAGAGCCACACTGGAAAAGATCACAAAGAACTGTCTCCCATGGGAGGTACTGCACAGTCTCACAGGGGAAGGACTCCTCTCCTCTCCTGGAGCAGTGGAAGAACTCAGCTGACCAAAACCCCATGCCCTGTCTCCCTGTGGTGTTAGTGGGAAGGAGGGAGGGGTTGGGGGAAGAAAAGGTGTTTAAAGGGCTTATTTTACTTCTCATTATCCCCCTCTGATTTTGTTAGTAATGAAGTCACTTTGTACTTCTAGGTGGAGTCTGTTTTGCCCTTGAAGTGTTGTTTCCTGGTCCTTATTGCAACTAATGAAGCCTTTGTTAATTTTTGTTTCTCTCTTCTGCCTCTCTGTGGCAGTGGAGGGTAAGCGAGTGACTTTCATGGGTGCCGGGCATTGGGCCAATGTCAAACCTTGACAGCAGTTTTTGCTGAAATACCTGGCTTGGCTTAAAAACTGCAAGAAAGAGCAGGGGTGTGGAAGTTGGCGTGGTGTTGGAGGGGAAGGAAGCTGGGCCACTGTTGCGGGATTCATCACCAATGAAGTGCAAACCTTCATCCAAAGTGGCTTTTAACGCACAATTTTTCCTAAGATACAGAGGGTTTCTGGAGATCCCATGTTCTGTTGCTGTCTCTTGTATCTCTCCAGGTATTCTGAACTCCACAGATTCCAGGCGTTTGTTTGTTTGTTTGTTTGTTTGTTTGTTTGTTTGTTTGTTTTTAATGACAACCTGCAGTGGGAGAGTGTCTTCCAAGATTTTCCATATGCCAACTAGATATTTATTGATAGATCCTCGAGAATCTGCTAGTGCTAGTTTGCTCTCCCTCCATTGTTCTCCAGTTCCCTGAAGTTCCTGATTGCTGATCAGTGAAATAAAAATTGGAGCTCGAAAACCTTCTTTACCCTAAGTAATTTAAACTTGCTTAATACTGATTTATGACACATTGATGACCRCACATGGCAATATTGAAACTCTAACTCCTTATTAGTTGAACAGCAGTAGTATTGCCATGCCATGGAGACTTCCCAAGAAAACAGTTCTCATGTATAGCAGCTGCCCAGGAATCTGCATTAGTTAAATCCCTCCCATTTCACACAGCCTTCCCACAGCTGCATTAATGGGCCATGTAAAACTCATGGGGTACCATTTTAASGATGAGCTGTTCAAAAGTAAAGGTTTGTCATACTAGTACATGAAAAAGACAACACGACACGCTTAGATTTTCCAATGCAGAACAAAAGAGGCAGTTTAATTTTTGACCTCRATATATACGGATCCTTAATCACAGCCAGGGATTGGGGAATGAAGTCTCCACCTCTCCAATCACACTGGTCAAAYCAACTTTCTCCTCCCAGGAGAAGGAATGCAAAACAACATAGACAGTTACAATAACATTTCATTGTTTACATGAAACTCTGTGAGAAACTCCACTACAAAAATGAAAACATCAGAAGGCTTCGAACAATGAGGGTGACAAAGGTTCTCTTCATCTCTCTCTCAGATAATTTTTATCTCTTCTTCTCTCCCTGGGGGCAAGTCTTCATCTTCATCCTATCTCTCTTTCTCTCTGTTCAAGCTTCTCATGAGATCACAGCTACTTCAGCATTTACTTAATTCAGCACAAATGCCTTTGTTCRTATCTGCAGTTTGAACACTCTTCATCTCACCATACATGTCTTCCATGAATTAAAGGGATATTCTAGTATATCACAGTCCATAACCACGGCCTTACAAAAGAATTTCAGCCTAAGWCTAGATATTTCCTCTTTCTCCTCCCATCTGGGACTTGACTCCTCCTTCACTGACCTTGATGTCTTCATATTGTCTCTCTATGTGTCTTCATTCTGTCCTTTTCTCTCACTCAGAGAAATGTTTTGCAAGTTCTRTCTGTGCAAGGAAAGAGTTAATATCTCACCWGGGGCCTGCGGAGGTCATGATGTTTTTTGCCGGGAAGTGGCCAAAGGTGGTAGATTCAGGCTGTGCTGGGGCTGTGCTAGTATCTTAGGGGCTTCAGCTGCATTGGATTTCAGCTGCGGGGCCATGCTGCATGGCTGCAGAGCCACTCCTGCTCTTAGCTGCACAATCTCCTGCGGCGCTGGGACAATATCTCAACAAGATGACTCAATAGCAGTGGCCAAAGCTGTTKACGGTRGAGGATTCTTCGGAGGCCATGCTGKGGGGGAGRGGAGGGAGCAGCCAGGATCTCAGCAGCAGCACGTCGCACGGCTGGGGCCCAGTCCAGCCCTGCCACGCCAACTGGGCCGCGCTGGGGTGGGGCCGGCCTGGCGGCRGGATGTTAACAGCTGCTGGGGCCTGATCCAGCTGGGACAGCGCCTTTTCTCTTCCCCTTCCCCCTGCCTGCTGGCCCAGGGACCTGGCCCTGGCCCGGGATGAGGCCTGGTGGGCTTCCTGGGAAGGGGCCTGGCCCCTCAGCAGGGTCTGCCCGTCTCGGCCCCACGGCAAGGAGGAAGCCAGGTGGGCTTATCTCTTCCCAAGCCAAAAGAAAAGAAGGCTTTCCTGGGCTCAGACATAAATGTAGCTGAATCCCAACACCCAGATTTTKGGGAACAGATGTACTGTCAAGAACACACCAGAAAGTTAAGAGGTGMTTCATGCTGGCCAAATGCAATCAAGGATATTTGAGGTCTGGTGASCAGATGTTATTATACAGGCAAGGAAGTGCTGGCCATGCAACAAACAGAGACAACCAAAATATACAGCATCCCCAGGAGATTTTTGAAGGAACYAGGAAAGGTCCTTTTCATCACAAGCCACACAAACCACATCATCATTGCAGACGAGTGTTCAGATCGTGAGGCAGTAGGTAAACTGTCAGATAAAATACATGAAAGCAAAGGARCATTTCAGCTGGTACCTTGTTTGATTTGAAGTAACTTTGCATGACTTACCCAAGAAGAGAAATCCTGTCCCAGCATTGCAGCTCACCCTCCCAGCATCACCCTCCAAGCATGACTAAACAGCAAAGCCGAACCAGTGGTTTTATTTGCTAAGTTTGTGCTGAAGGAGGCGAAGACTGTTTGGTAGAAGTTTTGAAGACAGGCACATGACTGAACACATTGAAGTTCATGCATCAACAGCCAATGTATATTTATGGATGCCCCCTTTTATAGCGGGTTCAAATTTCTTGTGCTTGAACACCTGATTGGTCAAGGTTTCAGCTTTGTAATGGGTTAACATAGTTTGGTTTTAGTTAAAGAGGAAACAGTTCCCTGTAAGGACTTGGGAATTGTTTTGGACTGACATCTTGTTCAGCCATTAGAAAGCTAGAGGTGAGTTTGGGAACACACCCATATACGTATAAATTGGGGCTGTGTCTGAGCCAACCCCATTTTTTCCTTCCCACTGGAGGAGCAGGTAACACCAGCCCCTGCGGCCGCTCCCTGGAGTGGGCTAGGCTGGCCAGGCCCAGCTGCTCCTCCGTGATGGGGGGCAAAGCCAGCCTGGGCTGACTGTGCCCCCAGGCCCAGCAACTGCCAGTGGGGAAGAGAGAGAGCTACAGCAATTACCATCTAGCTGATCCCCCAGGGCCCCMCTTTGGAGCAGCCCCGAGCTCCAGGTTGGGCCATCCCACATGAGACCCAGGGGTGAAGGGGCCCACCAGCCACCCTGCAGCTTTGAAATCTTTGTAGCTRCCACTGCTRCCTGGCTGAGATCACRTAACTATATGCAAGCCCAGGCAAGAGTTAACTCTTTCTTTGGAAGATGAAGGTTTTAATCCTCCTTTTTAGTGAGAGGAAAAAGACAGAGTGAACATAGCGAGACACTGTATGAGATGAGTAAGCAAACAAGAGAGTGGAAAACTGATTGGGGGGAACGGATTGAGGAGTGGACATGTTAGGCTGGACTTCTCTTGGACTATTTCCTGCAACATATGAATGCTGTTTGGAGGTGATGCACAGCTCTAGTTAAAAGTTGTAGACTGATATAATTGAGATTTAATGGATGAAGCCTTTTGCTCCTGGGAAAAAATGAGATCTCTAGTTTTTGAGATGGAGATGATTTCAGAGATTGAAGAAGAGAATTTTTGTTTTATACTAGAAGAGGCATCCTTAAATGGTACCCTCAAACAAGCTGAGAAGCCCATATGCAGCCATGATAAAGGCTGCAAAATTTCATATTCTGCAGAATTTCCAGGTGGCTGCAGATTCATGACATGGAAGCCACCAAGGGACTGTTTTTCTTGTGGTGATGTCTCCATGAGGCTTTAAGAGAGACTCTTCTCCCGAAGAACTGATGAAAGATTTTTTTWAAATGGTGAAACTGACTGAAAATCATAAGTTTTGTCTCTTTATGTTGTTTGTGGGAAAGTGAACATTTGTGGGGGAGGAGGAAAAGTGTTTTGAAGGTTTCATTTTGATTTTCATTTTGATTCTTTTTTCCTTTTAGTGTGTGTGAATAAAACTATATATTTTAAATTTGGGCTTACTTTGCTTTTCCTAATCCTATCTCACAGCAGAAAAAGRCACTCAAGCCACTGCACAAATTGGTGTATTGGCCAGGAAAGCAAAATTACTGAACATGAAACCACTACATCTTTTGGTGTTTCTGCCCAGTTGGCAAACTCAACTCATTACAGCCACTCAGCTCACTGGCCAGTTAGATGTCTGCATTCTGGATTGAATGGGATTGGCTGGGGTCCCCTGTTTGAGTTAGAATCCAGTCTATCATTGTCTTACCTGGAGACTTCTTTACTTCTAATCTTTAACGAGCTTGGCWGGTCGAGTTGCATTCGGTTATGGCCAATTTTATCTGTGCAGCCTACGACCAGCTGCAGCTGTCACAAAAGACAGCACATGGTGAGTCATTCTCTAGGGGAGAAATACTCTTATTGAAGGGCAGCATGACTCTCTAGTCCCAGCATCAGAGTCCAAATACTTGCACAGCTTGAGGGAACTGAAGAGAGAGAAAGGAAGTACAAGATGAGAAGGAAGAGAGCCAAAACCCAGAGCTTACCTTTTTCTCAAGCCAGAGACCTTGTAGAGTATCTTTTTGGGGTCTTTCCCAGGACCAAAACATGAATGTGTAAGAAACTTTCATTCACTGACGTGTAAAAGGCATATAAGAAAGCAGTTCTTTGAAGCCACAATTTGCACATACAAGCTTCAGATGCAGATATAAGAGATTACAGACCTGCTGAGACTTGMCCAGAGGGGCAGAGAAGGAAAGATGGGCCATGAGCTAGCAGTGGAAAAGCAAATATATGCAAAATACCCCCATAAGAAAGACATTCTGGACCGTTTCCTGTTCTAAAAGCAAAGGTTAGTCCCAGCACACTTTAAGAAATTCATGAAAATAGTCAAGGTCTTTGCATCAAAGGGTGAAATCTCTGGTCCAGCCCACTGCTAGATCTTACCTTTCTTTTCCTGCTCTGTGAGCAATCTATTGGGCCCTACATTACCTATACATTCGATAGCTAAACTACAGACTAGGTAGAGACAGAAAAACCTCTCTAAACTGGACATTTAGACACATAATAYTTCAAAGGTATTAAGTATCTGGTTGATCTTCCTCTAAAAGCTGATGCTGTAAACAATACATAACATAAAAAGAGACAATAAAGGGAGCATAGTGAAATGTGATATATGACTGTGATTTATTACTATCACCTATTTGTATTTTCAGTTCTCCTCTTRACAAAAATAAAACAAAACAAAACAAAAATCCTCCAAACCCAAAACCGCATGGAGAAGGGGACTTTACCAAAGGTAGCATCTGCCCAGGGGAATGTAACATGATAGCCTGCTTCAAGCAGTTTTGGGAATGGAGGGACCTCTAATTGTCAGAAATGGTCAAATAGGRAAGGAAGGCAATGKAAAAAGAAAGGATTAGGTCTGACTRTTGACACTCCCGGTTTATACTTGAACTCTGACATTTGGTATAGCAGATTTGCTGGAGGGTAAGTGAAGAGGGTTACAGTACAAAAGAAGAGGAAAAATGCACGGGCTGGGAGTAATTTATTGCTTGCGTTTTAAGATTAAGGAGAYTTGACAGATTCTTTCCCTGAAGTTCCTTGTTCCAAGTGCAGGTTTTTGGAGGCCRGTGTAGAAAAATAATTGAACTCTCTGTCTGGTTTTTGTATATGCATCTATCTGCCTGACTGTCAGTCATGGTCTTTAGATCTAAACATCATTTCCTTACTCGGTGGGAGGATGGGGTGCACAGGAAAGTGATCATCTGCAAGGCACTGAAAGTTTCATGGCATTGAAAAAAAATCCCTTTCCCTTCCAATCTGTTAGATTGATGGACCAGAAAGGATATTGAATCCATCATTCTGGCTGTGTGTGTTTAGTGGTAACGGAACATGAAACACATTTGGGTCCCATCTGTTGGGAAATTCAGATGAAAGTTTCCCTTCAGGATGTCTCATTTTCAGAAACACCAAAAGCCTGCATGGTGAGGGGACCTGGAGGAACTCTGCTGTTACTTGGAGTGAGGATGGCACTGCTAGGATTTGGCTCCATTAAAAAACATTGTGTTCAGAAAATCTGCCTCGTAAGAATGTGCATACTCTACCAGGAAAGTGAAGGAGCAAAGGTCTGAAAACCTGTGAATGATGATTTTTCACACTCATTTAAGATGCTTTGATTTTCAGAGGGTACAAACTGGAAGTTKCAACCTCTGAAACTTGATGCACCYTCAATCAGTCTCTCCAGTTTGGYTCTACTCATTTTATTCAATTAAGTYCACGTAATGCAGACATCTTGAACCTAAAACCAGTCTTCTAAAAATAACCTTCTTATTTCAGACAGTAAATATATGCCAAAGYACTGATGAAGCCCTGGTCATACAGCAGATAATTCCAAAACCTGTTTTCCAGAACCATTCTGTTCAGTGAAGAAGGAATGAAACTGTTCCCTACCTGCTGTTAATTTGCTAATTTGAGGYAAACCTGTGTTCCTCAGTCWTCCTCCTTGCCTTGTTGTTTTTSTCCAGCTGGACTTTACAAAGCAGGGTTTCCTGTGATGCTTTTTAGGCATTGCTCATGCTTGCCAGGTAGAAGGGACTGTCCCTGCCAGTCCTGTGCATCCAGTAGTCCCCARATAATYTTGAACAACAATGTAACATTTCAGCAYTTACTTCATGCAACTCCATTGAGTGAAATATTCGGAAACATTATCTGGCACTAAGGATCCATTCAGTTCTGTTTCTTACAAAACTGGTGGGCTTTAGCCCATAAATTTCATGTTTTCCAAAGCCAGAGGTTCTCCAAGAGGACATGAGAAATGCACCTAATGCCCAACTTTGACTTACACACAATGCTGACATGGGCAAAATTTGAGTTACGCCCTTGTTGTCCATTTCTGTCCCTGTAATGTTTAAGACAATACCTCTAGGAGCTCCTAGGAGGGAGAAGTTGGTGGTGGTCATGTGCAGAGGCCTGTAGATTTGCCTCAAATTAGCAAATTAACAGCTCCATATTCCCCCATATGAAGCAGGGAGTCTGTATTGCTGCCTATGAAGCTGCACCCTGGCCTAGTTCTGTTTAAACAGTTTCTGCTATCACCTTTGGATGGTTTCCTTCCCATCTCAGACATAAAAGGCATATTTTATAGCATGCATTTTGTATAAGCCTATTTAAAACTTCAATTTTTAAATACCRTGGCTAGGAGCTGCCTAAAAGACAGTCACTGGAAAGCAAGCTCAGCACACACTATACCTATCCATAGTCTGGGCAGAAAGTCTCCACTAAAATAGAGCTGTTTCCATCTCCACAGTGCTCTCCTTCTGCATCTAGGATGGTGTGAAGATTAGCTTGGTATTTCAAAGATTCAGGCTCAACATCTCACTTTGTCAGTCACTTCAAGGGTGACYTTGGCCAAAATGCTTCATTTCCATTCCCTTTCTGGGACAATAATAATAAAATCAAGAGCTGATGTCACAAAGTATTCAACATCTTGATTGAATATCTCAGACACRGATCTGCTGAAGTGAGTTCAAAGGAGGCCAAAAAAAATGGTCTGAGAGCTGGAGCCTTTCTGCTCTGGAGACAGGCTGGGAGAGCTGGGGGTGTTCAGCCTGGAGAAAATAAGGCTCTAGGGAGACCTGCCAGAGCCTAAAAGGGGCTCCAGRAGAGCTGGAGAGGGRCTTTGGACAAGGGCCTGGAGGGACAGGATAATGCGTAATGGCTGATGACATTCTGACTGTTTCTGGAGCTGGGACAGGGATTAAACTCATGTCTGTACTTAAGGTTGAGACCAAAATTCTACCCTGCCAGTTGCTTTTGGTCTCTTTTTTGGTCATTTCCTTGATCTGCAAGGTTTTCCTGCCCTTACTTGAAGGAAAAGAAATAACTGGAGTGTGGAAAAATACGAAGGGTCTGAGGAGCACCCTTCCCAGAACCAGTGTGATCCCAGCAGTTCTGCATCTGCTGACTTGACTCTCTTTGCTTGAATGTTCATGCTGGGCCCTGTGGCTCCTCTCCCTTCATTTCCAAAAGAGTCCTGGCTTGTCCACAGCTGTTGGTTAAAGAATCAACTGTAACCATGTTAGGACAGSGGTCTGACTAAAGCCAGCAATGACACAGCTGAGTGAAGACACCCTGTCTTCTGTACAAAGCCTACTTCTCCTTCCCACATTTCAGGTAACAATGGTGGGTTTTTTATTTATGAATAAGCAAGTTTCCAGAGGACAAGAAGTGGTGAAATCAACTCAGGCTCAGCTCTTTGGGGACACAGAAATTCATGCTAAATGGGATCCATTCCAAAACTGTTTGTGTAAATGTAACAGTTTCTGGTTTAAGTGCCTGGAGATATACATGCTTGTAAAATACTAATGATTTTAAGTAAATGATGAGCCTTGTGTGACTTGGGTAAGCTTTGTCCAAACCCTTGCAAGTTTCAGAATCATTCAAGCCTTGATCTGACATCCACTAATTAGAATAGTCTTTCTGGCAGACTAAATATTAGCAGATTCCCTATCCCCAATGGTGCAAGCAAGTGCTGGACTCTCAGCACTGACACTCTCCTGGCACAGCGTCCTGGGTATCACCGCCAAGGAAGGTGATACTGGACTTGGGCATTATCTGGATTAGATTGCCATCAGATCTTCTGGCATCTGTCCCATTCTTCCTTTCTGCTGTTCCATTTTCCCATTATTCTTAGATTTTCTTCAAACTAAAATATCTTTTTGCAGCATCAGATTTTGAGGGAGATGGAGTAACTTGAATTTGTCAAGGCAATGCTGAGCTTGTTAACTTCTTCAGGGCTAATTCTTTTCCCTGAGGGAGGTTATTGTGACRTAACTGTGGCAAAGATTCCAGGGTAACATAGCTGCCAGCCACAGCTTTGGATTGAGGTGGGCAATTCCATGGGAAATGCTACTGGAATCACAGAGACACGGTTAGACTCAAAATAGTTGTTTAATTCCCCATTTTTCTATAGCTTCTGCTGCCTCAGCTTTCTGGATGAAAACCAGAATAAATCCATCCTTTTTCCACCCTTTCATCTGCACTTCTTACTGCATATCTATGAGTTTTTCCCTGAATAGTAGTATAGGAAAGGCTGCACAGGGTTATCCTTTCTTTCCTGTCTCTGAGAAGATGTAGAAACTCATGGAAAGCATGAATACAGCAAAAACTACTTTTTGTTGGCCTCGTTTTGTTCCAGGACTTTAAAAGACATTAATTTTCCATCCTCCTTGCATTGCTGACATTTTTTGAGGCAGTAGACTCAACATCTAAGGAAATGGTAGTGACACATGGTGTGACTTAATCCTTGCAGAGACAGGAGTTGGACATCARTGATCCTTGTGGGTCCCTTTCARCTCAGGGAGATTCTATGACTGTGTACTGGGTGCTCCTATARGAAGTGTAATGGAGAATCCCAAAGGTACCTTCATGTCAGCAGCCAGATGGGTCAGTTGCTTTCACCTCCTTTCAAGCCAGACATACAGCACAGCTGGTTCCAGATCTCTTTTCCACCACTGCAACATTTTCCAAAACTGTGTCTGAACTATTTCATGGGTTACTGGGGGCAAAATACAAATGCAGAATATCACCAACAATCCCAGAAACAATGTGAGAAGATTTCCATTTTCTCTATCAGCTTAAGAAGTGTATGACTGCTTTTGGCATTTCTTTATTCACAGACGTTAAGAGTGGCAAAAACYATGGAACTCCTAATTTGTACTCAAGCATACTGCAGAACAGATGCTTTCACCTCAAAACCCGACTCAGCCCAGTGACGTGGATTTGCTTAAAGTATCTTTTTCTGAGGGCACCCCTAATGATTGCTCAACACTTTAACCACTTCTTGATAGATTGCCCTCCAGTGGTGTCCAAAGCCTACTGAAGTAAAACGTGTTTTTTTATCAACTTCAACAGGCTTCAGTTCAGGCTTCCACTGTATGTGTCTCTTACTTCCTAATCCAGCTATCCCAGTCCAGACGCAGAGTGTCTGAATGCTCCTGGCACCCATGTCCTGCAGCGAAAGCTATTAATCTCTGAGCCATGTAGCCAMGGACTTCATATCCTGAGTACAGATCATCATCTGGCTGAAGGAGTGTCTCCATCCAATCTGCCAGCATCAGCACCTTGTCCACATGCAACTTTAACCCTGGTCAGTGCAGCAATGTGGCTGTGCTGGTCAGATCTGCACCACATTCTCTCCTGTCATACTCACGCAGAAACACATGTGTATGACAGGAGCCATGTGCATTTCCTGGCTTTGTTTCAACAAGCAGAAAATWAAAAGTGGGAACCTCTGGTCTAATCTGCAGGGACAGGATTCCTGAATKAATAAGTCTTCAATATCTAATTCACCTCCCTGTCCTCAGCAGCAAACATAATGATTCTCTCATTGCCTCTAACAAAAGCAATAAAAAGGAAAAATTAAAATGGAAAATTCCTAACCAATTTTTTAATTGTAATTTTTTTGTTTTTCTTCTAACATCAGTAAGTGGGGGTACTTCTACACTCTTAAAATTAAAACAATCCAGACAAACAACATGTCCTGCTGCCTGCTGCAATTATTCCCAATGTTTGGTCTCAGATCAGAGGCAGCAGCAATCTCTATAAATACAACAATGGAGCAGAAAGCTTTTTCCAACAGAAACGCCACCTGAATCATGTCAGGAATTTATGAGGCTGAGAATGGGCTAAGACTTAAATATGTTCTGGATCAAATGGCATTGCATAGGTGGCTCTGATTAGCTTGGCAGTGGTGGGATGAAGATGGAATCCTCCAGATGGAGGAGTGGAAGGATATTTATTGATTTAAAAAAATAATAAATTRAAGCTGAGAGTGACAAGAAAAGGCATTGGCATTTTAAAACTCAGGCTCTGCCAGATAGAGCCAACAAGGAAAAAGCTTTAACAAGTCTAGATTCCACTGCATTTTGTATGGGTGTGTACTGTTCTTACTGCTAAATCTCTCTAGTCCACTTTTTGTTGCTGGTACATAGGAAGAAGCAATATCCATACTACAACCTTTTCCCCTCCAAATTGCATTGTCCTAGGGATATGCTTGCCAATTTGGTGCCTGCCTGCTGTCATTACAGACCATTTGGACAAGGTTTCATCCAGTGGGTTTTGTTCAGTGTCTGCCTCCCATCAAGTGTAAAGTAAAATATTTTGCCTATCTGAGACCACGTTGGGTTGGACAGAATTCTCAGAGCCACATCAGCTCTCTACACCTCAATAACCAAAATGAGGGAGGGAGAGCCGTGAGGAGGTGGGCCGTCATGTGATCTCCACTCACCAGCTCAGAAGGTGCAGCACTTGGAAATATTGAAAGTTGCAAAAGAAGCACCAACATGTATTTCTTTTACTGCACTTGTTCAACTTTTCACCACATTTTCCTGAATCATGAGATAATCAGTGCAGCTGAATCACAGATCTCACTTGTGCACCAGTCCAGACAGACCAAAATTTTCTTTAATAAGCAAATTGAATACAGAGTRACTGCACAGTTGTAGATAAGTGTTTTTCAGGGGTGAACTCTTGATTCAGATTTTTTGGGCAGGGACACCTGGGTCATACTGTGCTGAGTTTGGCTGAGCTTGAGTTAATTTTCATCAYAGTAGCACAAACTATGCTTTGGATTTGTCYTGCAAACAGTYCTGATAACACAGGAATGTTTTCATTATTGCCAAGAAGGACTTAGACAGAATCGAGGCCTTTTCTTCTCCTTATTTCACTGGTGAGAAGACTGGGGATGCACAGGGAGCTGGGAGGGGACATGGCCTGGACACCTGACCCCARCTGACCCAAGGGATATCCCAGRYCAYRTGRTATCATCCTCAGCAWATAAAGCTGAATGAAGAAAAAGGAAATGGCAGGAGTAGAAGGGCCACAAAAATTACCAGAGGGGTGAAACACCTCTTCTATGGAGGCAGGCTGAGGGAGGGTAAAGGGTAGAGGAGAGGGAAGGAGAGGGAAGGTGAGGCGAGGTGAGGCAAGGCAAGGCAGCTCCAGGGAAACCTGAGACCCCCTTCCAGTGCCTAAAGGGGTTCCAAGAGAGCTGGAGAGGGACTTTGCACAGGGATCTGGAGTGACAGGACAAGGGAGAATGGCTTTCCACTGATAGAGGGCACGGTTAGAAGGGTTATTATTATCTCAATCCATTAGTTTCCTCACTTTCACCTTTCCAATTCATTCTCCTATCTCACTGGCTGTGTGGTGCTTTCTTGCTGAATGACATTAAGCCACATCACAAGTTTTGGAGCCAGACTCCATGACCTTTGAAGGCCTGTGACATTCCCAAGGGCTCATTTAGCATTTTGTAAAGATACCACTCCCAGATGTCAAACCCAAAAGAGAAATATGGTATGTTGACCAAGGTAGCACCCTTGCATGCACAGAGAGTACAGGGATCATGGAAAACTCATGTCCTCTGTGAATTCTTGGACCAGTCTGCTTGATTGTCATGACAAGCTAGCATACGGTGCAGCACCAACTACCCTGCCTCTACAGTCATGGAAGGAGAGGGCAATTGCAAGAGGACAGTTTCTTCACCACAGACAAGTAGTGAAGGTGAGATATTAYGTGAATGTGGAGAACATTTTTGTCTATATTCCAGTGCTTGGAAGCTTGGCTTCTCACTTATATGCCAGCTCAGGGATGTGATATAAACTATTTTTAGACTGTGCATGCTGTTTATAATATATATGATGAGGGGAACTGGAAGGAAAAAGGACGAGATGTCTTTATAAATAAATGAGGATGTCCTACTGAGCCATAAGGAAGGACATGTTTAAYAGAGAGAGATAAGCAGGRAAAAAAAAAAAGGGAATATTTGTTAAAATAGCTTTTATCTTAAGGCTGAAAGTTCCTTCAGCTTCAGCAGGAGTTCCAGAGAATGAAATGTAGGTCTGGTACTTTTGCATTTGAATACAATAGAATGGTACCCTAGACTTGCTTTTGTCAGAAGCCAGGATGGTACTGCAAAGGAAAGAGTCATTGCTTGCTGTTTTAATTACTTTTTCAAACAATAGTTTCTGACAATAGCTGGGTAGGACACTAACTGTGTATATAGGGTCTAATTTAGTYATATTTGATCATTACTTTTGTAAGGACAAGGTTCTGTGTAGAGGTGATTTTTTTTAAAGTGTCTCTCTCCAGCTTGTGGAGATTTAATTTCAGTCTCCTGTGGAGGCAGATGAAGTCAGTTTAAGCACAAGATGTTGCCCCAGCTCACAGCCTGCAGGGCTGTGCCATATGCTCATGTCTTCYCCAGCCCCTCTGCACATATTTAGACATCTTGGCTTTCCTTCACTGATGTGTAACTTAAACCCACATCTGTGTGACCCCTGACTTTTGCCTCAAACCTTACAACTTGTATATCATTACTGAGTTCCTGTCCCATCATTCCTAGGCCTCCTCTGGACTTTTCCATCAGCTTCACTGGAAGTGGAGTTCCCATCTTTTTCCAATATTCTTCCACCCAGCTCTGTAATTCCTGGAACCAGTCCATAATGCATAATATYCATCTTCATGCTCCTGCCAGGTAGGCCTTTATTAGTTTTGGTCTGCAAGTCATATCATTGTCTGAATTGTTGTGTGACTAAGCCCTGAACARTAACAAGATTCTGTGCATTCAAAATTTAGCTTAAAATGTTGCAGCTTAAAYGCAACAGCTTTTGTCACCTTTGACAGCTTTTTGTTGCTCTTTCCTTACACTGGTCAATATTAGCATAATAAAGTTATTTTGATGCTAGAATGCAGYCATGTCTTTGGAAACAAGTTCTGGGTCTATTGAGAATGCATCTTAATATGAAAGAAATATCTGAATTTCATTAATTTGTGCAGGGATTTCCCTTTCAGTAGCCTGGCTGGCTCTGGTGGAATAATAGCTRAAAGAAACACTGTGCCCTGTTATTTGCTCCTTTCTCTTCATGCTTCAGAGGTCAAGATTGTWTAAGCTGAAGCTCTGCTAAAATGGAGGAAAATCTGATTATAACTGTAAAAGCACAACAGAAGATGCAGCTGGATTTTTGTAGGGGAAGCAGCTGTGGGATCTGTTTTGAATGGGTAGGATTTGGGGAAATTCCTAAAGACTGGGAATACATGTGGCATTTCTGAAGTGCAACATACCTGGCAGATAGAGCATGCACTTCRGTGTTTATTATAGTAATAACACATGGCCTCCAAGAGCAGAGCACTGTACAGAAAGCAGACATTCAAGGGCTCTTAAGCCTGCTGGCAWATGTTTTGGATGCAGGTTCAAATCCAACCTGGTCTGTCAACAGTGAAAACCTGCCATCCCCTCACTACCTAGAGTCAGTAAGGAGACATACGTCCATTATATAAAAGCCTGAATTGTATGATCTCCTTGTCAGCAGAGAGGTGGGTGCTGAAGGAACTGCTTTCTTCAGGCCCCTTCAGGCAAGAGAGGCTTTTCCTCTTTCACATTATTTCAGAAGATGTATAAAGCCTCTCTTATTGTTTGACTGAGACACACTACTCAGTCTTGCAGATGAACTCAGCTTGCAGATGAGCACACTACCTTGCAGATGAACTCAGCTGGGAAGCAGCCTTGTTTGCCCTATCTGACCAGGGATCTCCAGAGGCACTTCCCACAAGGATGCCTGAAGATAAAAYATGGGCACAGCTGTCTTCTTTGAGGTGGGCCATGCAAGTTCTAGGAGTCTTGTACCAACACTTGCCAAAATGGGACAGCAGTGTCCTTGTAATCTCAGGAGTGAAAAGGGTCATGAAGCAGACTGATTGGGAGATGAGTTGTTGGTTTTCACACCTCCACAGGCTGGCTCTTCCAAGCAAGAATGTTGTGTCATAAGATGCAAATAGATCATGTCACAGCCTGGATTGCTTTTCCAGTAGTGAGTTTTCAGTAATTTGCTCATTAAGCAAACAGAGCCCAAAGTGTGTCCCTGTTTTTTGCCAGTCCATTTCCTGAGGCTCCAACCTACCCACCCGTCTCTTCCTTCATAGTCAAGTCACTCATTTTCCTGTAGACCACATGCAGGCTGTTGAACTGATTTAGGTAACAAGCACTATGGCAGAAAGTCCATTCACATATATAACAGCATATCAGTACTCATGCTGCATGGGGACCTAGAGGTTTGACCTGCAATGTCAAGATACACGTAGAATGTGAAACCCATGCATTCTGGTTTAAAGACAAGCTGGGTTTTCTTTCTTGAAGAGCAGTCCACATCTACTGCCCCTTTGTGGAGGTGAAATTCACCATTTGTGAATAGTTTGATGCTGGGGCTCAAAGTCACCACCCAATTACGGGAGCCTATRTGACATTGCCACACGTTGGCTGAAGTCTAGGAACTATCCTGATCCAAACCCTCTGTGCAAGGCAAGCAGAAGCTGGACACTTCTGCACAGTAAGCTGGATTGCTGTGAATGACCTCGCATTTGGCTGCCATGGTTTACCTTGCATTTGATAACCCTACTATATAGCTTTGTTGTGCTGGGGACTTAACCAGGGGTATTTGTGGAAACTTGTTGGGTTTAGAGTTTTGCCATGTGTCTTACCAAAGGAAGATTTCTTGGAGGCACAATTTTCATCACATAGAAGGGAAGTAGGAAGTTGGATGAATATACATCTCACAAAATATTTCCAGAGTCTTTACTGGCAAGAGTCTTTGAAGAAAAGACTTTTCTTACCTTCTAAGGACATGGTTCCCCTAAATCCACAATAATTTCTTCTATAGTGCCAAAGCAAAAAGGGTTGTGCCTTGAAGTCCAGTCATGCAGCCTGCTTTTTATCATCACACACAGCTCAGGGTTGCCAGCAGACTGCCTGGTCTRCAGCACATGGCATTTGGCATTTGGCCTCCTCCAAGTTCTGTGTGATGCCTCATGGCCCTACTTCATAGTAATTATTGAAGGAGGAGTGGAGGGAGGTTCAGTCCAAAGTGTCTGAAATATTAAGTGGTCTGTGCTGCAGCCTGCCAGAGCTATGTTTTTATAACAAGAAATTGAGGGTAGGTGTTATGAGCTCTGAGATGTGGCATAAAGACTTGTGGGGGTATTTGAAGGTGTAAAGCTTGCCAGGACAGTATTGAAGGATTGCACWGGCCAAGAGGGAACCAAAATTGGTATTGGTCTCATCAGCAACACCTACTCTACTAAATAAAGCTGACTGGGAGTGATTTGCTGGCCCTGAGGCCTAGTGTCACAGCATAACTTGTGTCCAAACACCTCGGCTCTTCTCTGCCTGAGAGCAGGGKTTGGGAGTGAGCTAACAGCAAAGACACTTGGACAGCTAGGGCTCCAAGACCTGAGCCTACACCCTGGAACCTCTCTTACTTACCAGTAAAGATACTCTCTAAATGCCAGGATGAGTTCAGGGATGTTTAAGCCAACTCCTCTATGACTTARAAGCAGCAAGGACCTTCTCATGGGGACTGCCAAGGACTTCAGATTTTCTTGTAAAGTTTGATCTGAAACTTACTGTTTGCCCAGCTGTCCTTCATCAAACACAAGAGCAGCAGCACTTGTTCATGTCCAAGTACAAGGACACTCCAGAAGAAAAGACCATCACATCTTCTGATAGCCCTTTCCATAGGTCATTCACACRGACCATACCATTACTAAACAAGGCTATCATTAAAAAGAGTAATTTCACCTGGGAGCCTCAGACTCAGAACTCCTCAGACAATGAGAAAACATTCACTGATCTCCTGCCACTAAAACAAGGTGGACCCCCCTTGTTGGAGATGTCTATTTCTCATTCCTATTATATCTGAATGATCCTCAAGCAGATAGCAAAAATAYTGTCTCGAAGGTAGAGGATAAAAGGGAAATACGTATGAAATATCATAAGAAAATATCACATCAATAATCTGTGCYTTTCAAGTAAATCCTGTCCACACCACTGACAAAGGTGACCTTGTTGAAGAAACTCAAATTCTGTACCATTTAACTCAACAGTTTTAAACAACATCATAACATACCAGTTATATCTTCTCAGCATCCTCCTTCCTATGCTATGCAAAAGTTGGCTAATACATCCCAAATGTTCCAGATGTTTTATGATCAAATACACATTAGCCTGGCTAGCTATCACCAAGAAAAAGGCTTGTTAGGCAGCTCTGCGCCATTAAGTTTCTTTGCTCAGATATTAAACAGCCTCATCCACCTAGATCATAAAATGTCTTCCCAGTCCTGCAGGCTGTTAAAATGTRTGCCTGCAGACATTTACTGTCACATCTGGAAAAGTCTGTGCTGTCATAATGACTTCAATACAGATTTCATCAGAAGACACATGGAAATTAAGCTGGATTCACCCAATCCTTTTCAAGCCATTCCACACYAAGCACATAAGAGCTGATTCCATCTGTTTCAGGGTCTGCACAAGTGGTGGTGSTCCACTTTGTTTGCATGTGAATCTCCAGGAGCTGAATCAAGCTGCCAGGCTAGAGTTATGCAWTTTTCCCAATTCCAGCAATTCTGTCCCTGCCTCTGACTCTGCACATTTTGAATTCCTGCCCCTGGGACCCCAGTGCACAATTCCTTCTCTGGTATTTTCCAGCATGATGAAATCATATTTTCTTCTCTAGAAAGGAAGAAACACCAGGCTTGACTGTAGCTTGTTTAGCAAGTGATTTAGGTCAAGACACAGTTCTGGTGTTTGTTTTAGTGCAAATAAGAACTTGGTGCTCTCTAGTTATCACAAAATCATAGAATGGTTTGGGTTAGAAAGAACCCTAAAGATCACCTTCCAACCCCCCTGCCATGGGCAGGAACACCTTCTACTAGACCAAGTTGCTCCAAGCCCTGTCCAACTTGTCCTTGAATACCACAAGGCATGGAGAAGCCACAGCTTCTTTGGGCAACTTGGGAGCCAGGGCCTCCCCCCCGTTACAGGGAAGACTTTCTTCTCAATGTCTAATCTAAACTTGCCCTCTTTTTCATGAGATGAGATGCCCACTAATTCCTCTTCTTATTTTCTAGTTGTCTTTGCTCTGTAGAGTGGTAAAAGTGCTGCAATGAATTGCCCATGACCCAATACATTGATGTGGCTTAATGGTGGTGCCAGAACCTCACCAACCTTTGTGGGCTGCTCTGGCAGTAGCCATGGGTGGAAGAGAGCAGATCCAGAGMAACCCCTGACCTGTGGTTGCACTCCTCCAGCTGACTGAGCACAGATCAGCTGGAAGATGGTCATGCATTTTGCAATGCTATAGTTCAAACAGTCAAAGTTGCAGGGTCATCTTTTCCTTGTAAACATCTCAGTCTGCTCTTGAGGCTCAAAACATGTGACTTTGGGGGCTTTGCTTGTGAAAAGGCTGTTTCCACACACAAGGTAAGATATATAGATCAGTGAAGACAATATAAAATGTTGCAAAACATAGAATCATAGAATATCCTGGGTTGGAAGGGATCCATAAGGATAATTGAAGTCCAACTCCTGACCCTGCACAAGACCAGCCCAAGAAACATACCATGTGTTGCACCATTAAAAACATAGAAATGTTTCTTCCTTTAAAAAAGTCTCCAATGTGACAAATCTAGTATTGGAAATCTTTCTGAGTAYAGGTCTTTYCTTCTGGTGAAGATAGACAGGGTTTCACTCCCAAGTTTGATTTTAAGCCAGGAAGGACAAAAGTCCTTTTCATGAAAATTTAAAAACTGGGAAAGAAGTATAACATTTACAAATTCYTTTCTATGCTCCTTCTTATTTTACCATCATTACTGGAAACCCACTGCACCTGAAACCTTTCTGGCTTGAAAACCAGTCTGATGACATTTTAAAATACAGCCTTRAGAAGCAATCAGTGACTTTATTCCCTTCTTTTCCTTGATTGTTCCACTTAGTTTTCTCCATGGTTCCAATCCTCTGCCTTCCAGACCACCCTTAACTTGCTACCTACCTCTCTGTGCACAAAATGGACCCAGACTTCCCACTCATTTCTATAACCAGGTCACAGTCAACCACAAATGCTTAGCAAAACCCCACACTGGCTGTGCAAGGAGCTCTGCCTTGAGCCAGCTGACTCCTGATTCCCTTTGAAGATCCTTTCCCAGGGATGCAAAGCAGTGATGAAGTGGTGTCAGTGCTCCCACACACACTCTCTTGTATCCTCTTTGCAGGCCAAGCAGTCTGTAGGCTGTGAACTGGGCTAAGAAGGGGTCTGTAACTTTTAATATTCCTCCTCCTGGCAGGGAGCTTGGCCACATCTTAGAGAAGAGGGCCCATCTCTCCAAACCACTCTAGAAAAAGTTACAACATCTGCTTGCCAGTGAGGAAGAAAACCACAGTACAAAGATCCCATCTATTTTCTGTTTTGATGTGAAGCCAGAAAAGCCAGTTGGTTTTTCATTTCCWCAGATGCTTGAGGAGTTCAATTCCTCACTCTCCTGTCCATGCAGCAGGAATGGAGGATGCTAGAAACTGGAAAGTTGTGGTGGTGCCATGAAAGTCTTGAGGCCTGATTCTCCTGCTTAGTTTCTCAAGACAGATWGGCCTCTACTTCCCCTGCAGATTTCTTCTTGTGAAACCTGAACTTCTCCATGCACTCAGGGGTGGGGCTAAGACCTCCACCTGAGGCACAGACCTCTGTGGCCCAAGTAATCCTCATGCAATGAAAGTCTCAGAKGTTTCTTCTTGAAACCACAGCTCCCAAAGTTAGCTGAGCTGCTGAGACAAGGAACCACTTCTGAAGCATTTTGTGATCAATCCCTGGTTCTTGTGATCTCTCTCTGAACAGCATATAAAGGGATTTCATAAAGGAGGAACAAGCACAATAGAGCTGCAGATGTTCTCTGAGGAGGGATAAAAGGAGACCTGCTACCTGTGTGTTGCTTGATTTCAGACGACAGCTATAACAGGATATCCCTCTTCTGCCTCTGTTATGCATCCTTGAGGATTTTAAGGGTGATGGCTATGTGAAAATAAGAGGATGTCTGGAAAGGACATCCAGGAGGGATGAAGAGGGTTCTGTTTCAGTATAAGAACCTTCTCTTAGGGTTTTTAGGTAGAAGGAAGACTGAGGGACAACATACAAAGCTGTTGGGAGACAGGTTCAGGACACACAAAGTAGTGAGGTCTTTAGCCAACACCTGTTGGGATATAAGGTGATAGGAGTCCAAGGAGAATGTACAATTTCAGGAAAGGGAAATCAAAGGGTTGCAAAATGCTTTAATCTTCTAAGGCTATGCCTGTATTAAAGAGTCAGCTAGAGCCAGGACAATGTCCCCAGCTCTGTTCCATGACCACACAGACTGCTTAAATCTTAGCTTGCACCCCATCATGGCTGAGTATTAGTGAGTCCCAGACAACATCCAGGCACGGTCATACTAGCAAAAGGCAAGGATCATTGACAAAGCCCAGTAGGGGTGAAGTAATCTGCTTAGGTGATAAAACCCACATCTGGTTGCAAGTTCTGCTGTGCCACTTGTCGTGGGCAGCCAGTGAACAGGATCCAGCCTGGTTTACTTACTAGTCAAAGGCAGCCAAAGATGCAGGTATCTTGGGGCTGTGCACAAGCACTGGAGTTTAAAAGAGAAGTGTGATTTCCAACATGTGTCACTCTCTTTGGCAGTGCCTGTTGGCTGGTCTGAGACATTCCCCTGTGAAACACTTCAGTCTGCTGTGATGATGAGATGACAGTGGTCCTCATTTAGGCATGCCCTTGCTCCATCTGCCTTGCTCCATCTGCTCACAGGGTTGTGCCTCCAGCAGACCTTCCCCCCTTTCTCTGATCCAGGGAGGTTTAAAAACAAGTACAATACAAGCTGGAATGGGTACCCAAAGGAATATGGCACCTGTGACAGGAACACAGTGTCCCATTAGTACCTCACACCTTCTAACCACGGATCTGTTTTGGTAGAAACAGTCTGTCTGATGGGGTKTCTGCAAGTGAAAATAATGTGGTCCATCTGGTAGATCCAGTGTTGGGATTTAAGCTCAGCAGCTTGGTCAAAGTCCAAACAGAAAGTTCAGCCATAGCTGGGACACCATATTTAAAGGATATGGTGGTTTTCCACTCTCAAGCACACTCTTTTGAAGTCCTGGTTACAACCAAGTGCAAAGGACTGCAGGAAAATTAATTGGCRTTTCAGAGAAATGCCTTTCTTTGACTTTCTATGCCTGTGCATTTTGCAGGTTTCAAAGGTGACTTAGCCAGAATTTTCTGAGTTCATCAGCTCCAAGAGTTTGGGATGATTGTCACTAAATTAATAATGAAAGTTAATTCACCTAGCTCCACAAGGAGTACAATTACTTTATTTTTTTCTTCTAAGTATCCCAAATAGAATTGATCATTTAGTAGACCAATGTGAAACTTCTCTGGCAGTGTGCTACCTTAATCAGAGAAGATCTGGGCTACTTTACACAAGGATAAAACATGTCCMTGATGCCAATTTCTAAAGGGAATCCTGGATGAACTAGCTCAATGACAGAGCTATCACATCTACACAGATAGGATATTGTCCACCTTGGATGCTCTTGAAACCTCAACTCACTGCAAAAGTTTGTTGGAACTAGACATGGAGAAAAGGCATCATCTGAAAGGATGGAGGTTGGACAAACATTCCACATTCATGAAGATGGAAGAAGAAAAAAAAAAAAAATATACTCATACCCTTAGCAAATTAGGATTCAAAATGTTGTTCTGCAAACTTACTGGAATTTGCCACCTCTCCTGCAGCTCCCAGCTCTGAGAGGCAAACGCTGGCCAAGTTTGCTGGSAGATTTAGGATATTGCCATACCAAGAGCTCATTCCTTTCCTAACTCTCTGCCAGGCCAAGCTTATGCTATGAGAGGAGCAGAAAGTTGTCCTGGGTTCTCAGATGCTCCTAATCACAGGTACATATWTTGATTCTCACTCCTTGAATGCATTTGTCCCATGGACCAATCCATCAGTTTTGTAAGAAAATTAAATCCCCCAAATGCCACATCCTATTTTCCTTCATACTCTACTGTCCTTCYCATCCTTTCATATGCTGGTTGGACATCTGTTTCCACCTTCTTACCACCTGAGTATCCTGCCTGTGGGCTGTATCCATCACAGTTCCAGATGCCTCTGGAGGCCCCTTAGATCTCTGTAAAGCACTGTGGGCTTCAGTGGGCCTTCCCACTGTCCATGCCTTGTGTGGGATACTCAGCACTTCAGCTTGGTCATGATGTAGGAGGGAACTCAGGCCATTATCACCCAGCTCCTGTCTATTGTGCAAAGACAGGTCCATCTTTTCACTTTTTAAATCATGCAAACAATGTGCAAATATAAAGGATAGAAGAAAAGAAAAAAAAAACAACAATCAGGGCATAAAATACAACTGCATTTTTACAAAATGTTCTTCTAGCTAATATAATACACAGTCCAATGCACTTTACAAGACAGGCCCTAAAAATGCTTCTAACAAGTACCAGAATTCCTATGTTCAGCTGGAATAAATCATTGCTTTTGATTTACACTGAGAGGCAGGTCACAACTGCCTAATTAAATAGTTTCTCTTTGAGCAGAAAGGTAGAATTTATAGAAGTGTAACTGTGAATTACTTTATATTTGATTTGATTGAAAGAGATGGAATTTGATGCAAAGAGAGAGAATGCAAGGGGAAAAAAAACAGGAAAAGCAAGAGAGAGCAGAAAAAAGAAAAGGGAAGAAAATAAGGAAAGACAGAAAGAAAAAGTGTGAGAACTACTCGTTTATATTTTTTGAGAGTTCAGTTGCTTTCATTATGAAAGAATGGGAAAGTTTGGGAAGCCTAGACTAAATAACTCACAATGATAACAGGGTGATACTGAGAGCAGTAAAACWAATTTATTGAGCTGAGTTTATCTGATTCCAGGGAAAGTGAGTACTGCTGAATGCAGCTCTGACTAYGCCTGTCTCTGACAAGACACACAGTTCAGATGCAAAATTACATTAAGCAGATGTAGCCCATTAAGAAGCTGAGCTTGAAAATGCACTTTATCCTGTCAAGGCAAATCCTAGTTGAAAACTTGGGCCTTAAAAAAACCCCTGAAAATGGCAAGATGTTTTATTTTGGGCTTTAGTGCTTTAATCTTTTTTGTGTCAGTCATAGTTACAGGGTGATGATAAATATAAACCCGCCTCCACTGTATTTCTAACATAATTCCATTACCTACCCTCAGCTAGAACAGAGAAAAGCCCCTTAACATAAAACCCAGCAGAACCAGTCCTGGGTTCAGTTATCACCCAGAACTGGGTGAGGTTGGCAAGGTCTCAGAGGGGAGCCAGCTAAAACACAAATCATATGTTCCTACTCTAGCCTGGGCTAAAATGTAGAACGGCAGAGGAAGCACAGCCAGTTCATCCCTTCCTTACACCCATCCATCATGGAGACAGTGCTGGGTTAGCTCATGTGTGGGCTCTCCAAGATGAGATGAATCTCGCTCTAGGTGCCTCTCTGCATGAGATTTCCTGAAAATATGTGGGATATGCTACAGAAGGAGAAAATGGGTGGGATTCAAGGTCTGTGGAATAATATTTAATTGTGCTAAAAGAGGTGTTATTATTTACTGAGTATTATTTAATAAAAATGTTGGTGAATTCCCATACCAAATTTCTTTATATCTAGCCTATTTATACATCTGTATTAGTTATAAAACTGGGAAAGAACACTTGTTCTGGATTAAAMCAGGCCAAAATATAAATCATGGGACTCAATTCTCACTACTGAATTTAGGTGTCTAAAAGGCATTTTGGAGTATATCAACCCCTGACAGCTGCAGAGGTTGTTTTTTTGGTTGTTTTTTTTTTTTTCCTTTGAAGTATATAATGATTCTTCACGATTCCTTTATTCTCATGTATTTCATCCAGTATGGACACCACAGACAGAATTGTTCAGAAACACCAGCAAGATATCAAAAGGAAAGAAGGTCAATCTCGTTACACTGGCTAAGATCATTTTGAGGAGAAAAAGCATGATCTTGAAAGAATGGTCAGTGTCTTTCTGTGCAGGAAGATCTCTCAGTTTATCTAAATCTCCTGAAGGTAAGCTTGGGCACTTAGGGTATTAACCAGATGATACAGAGTAATGGAAAATATTTTGCAAGGAGAAATTCTCTGCCAGCGATTCAGTGTTCATGTAAAACACAGTCACTGTATGGCATTCATTTTGTTCTTTGAAGTTTCTTTTGTTTATGCTTCATTATCTGAAATATCCTCCTTAATAGCTGAGGGAGGAAGAAAAGTTCTTTTGTACCAGTGCAATTATCAATACAAGTCAAGTTCAGGGGCCTTCAGYCTGACCTTTGATTGCAACTGTGGACAGTGTGCTTGAATGGTTTAGTTTTATTCACAAACTCCATGTAAAGTAACTTTTTTTAGTTTCCTTGGAATTCTGTGCAAATCCCAAGATGAAAATRTTCTCTCTAATGGAGAGAAAAAGAAAAATTAAGTCTAAACAGCTAAATTCACATGTTTACAATGTTTGATTTTATTCATTGTTTCATTATTTTATTTGGAAGTGTCTTTATGCAATTTATGGAACATAATTGATACCAGCTGCAATCATTTTGGGCATGGGAGTTATACAGACTCATTCTTTGATGCTAATAGTCCAGCTACACTTAATAACTAATTAGCTTGGTTTATAACAAAACCAAACATCAAAACAAAAGGACCCCTATGACAAGAATCAGGCTAAGGATACCTGACTTCCAACATCTGCTCAATGGATATCTACATGAAAAGGGTTGMACTAATTCCCAATAGACATAATTCATCTTATCCCAATACCCTCTTTGGAGGCATTCCAGATTTCTACACTCTGAAAATATCTTTATTGCAGAGAGCTGAGAACAGCTTGCTTCAAAACGTGCCCAATGAATTCCTGCTGGGGCAGTTCATTCAACAACTTGTGACTCTATACTGAGGTCCTGTTTAACTCAGAAGCCCCTCTTGGTGATTTGGGGTGGTAAGATCTGGAGGTCAGACCTGAACTGTGGGTGCCAATGACACTTAGGAAGCAGAATGAGCCTGCTGGCTTTGCACAGCTAGTTTTTGAGTGTCATCCAGTTTTTTGGTCCATGGTAGACCTTGAAGAGCCTTTGGGACCAGTGCTGTGAAGGGAAGAAACGGTCCTCAAGACCTTGCATCACCAGATGCAGGGGTGCAGTTGAATTGCTTAAACATCAGTACAACTTGAAATGCCCATGGGTGTCCCTTGGATGTTCCTCTTCCAGCCCTGGTGGGCAGAGAATTCTCRTGAGGACAAGGTCACTCTGAAGTGCCTCAAATAGCACCAGATGCTTCACTTCAAACCGCTGAGAGGAGTCTTCCATCCAGTGGAGGAAAAGTTGTGTGTGGGAGTTAGGGTGAGCTGGGGAGCTATTGCTGTCTTAAATCAGGCCATTCTTYGCAGGTGTCATCTCAACAATTTTATGTCATACCCAAGAGCTKCTTCTCAAGCGTGGATGCACAGGGAGGTGCTTGCTGTCATGTCCCATATAAGCCAAAAGCAAAAGTACTTCCAGCTCACACCCCACCATAGCTCACAGGCTGCTGGTAGCAAGGCAGGAAGCACCTGCAGAGGTGAGCACTGAGCTGGGGTTTTAATCTGTCTGAGCCATATGAGGAGAGCAGTCCTGGGCAAAACAGGAGTTCAGAAAACAGTTTTCCTGCCTGAGCCTGACCCTGGTCAACATGCACAACACTTCGTAAAATTAAYTGCATCTTGAGTGGAAAGTAGCTGCAGGTGGGGTGTGTCTGCAGGCAGCAGAAAAAGTTTGGGATACCCCTCTGCATGATGGACCTCACTGGCCTGGGGGTATTTGACTGACACTGGCACAGGTTGCCCAGAGAAGCTGTGCCTGCCCCATCCCTGGAAGTGTTCAAGGCCAGGTTGGATGGAGCAATSTGTTCTAGTGGAAGGTGCTCCTACCCATRGCAGGGGTTTGGAATGAGATGAGCTTTAATGTCCCTTTCAACCCAAACCATTCTATGATCTGAAATATGCCTACCGGTTGGTTTCCTTTGATGATGACACAATTGCTGTTATTAATGGCTTTCATAATGACATTATGAAATGAGATTATGGCATTTAAACTTAAATTTCAAACTATTTTAGGGTAATTTTAAACTTGACATTTAGGCTGAGAAACAATGGAGAAGGAAGGGCACCTCTTAGAATAATGGATTTTAAATGTCCTTTTATATCCCAGCTCTTGCAGTTGGGCAGTTACATGATACCCTCTTCTACCTKAAGAGAAATTTCAAGCCAATGTGATGCTGGTAAATACCTTGAAAAATTCCAATTAAAAGAACCAAAAAAAGGAAAACTTTCCACACAGCCCAGAAAGGATCTTTAAAATTTAAAACTCATTTAATTTACAATAGAGACAAAATACTGYCCACTTGTTCTTAACAAAAGAGGAAGTAAAAACAATCCACAAYGTATTCTATTGCTATTATTTTTATTATTATGGTTGCTCTCACAATTAGAAAACACAGCTAATGCTGCTTCCATGAACAGGGGGTAATTTATGCTTTAGATGAATAAACCATATCTCTACTGAGATATTTAAGCAAACTCTGTCTGACTGATGAAACTGGTCCTGAGAGGAAAACAAAMCAAAACAAAACATGTTGTACATGTTAAAGTCATTAATCCCAGGTGGATTTTTACTTTCCTGTTCTTTCTCCCCCCTCTCCCAAATCTTGTTTTCTGCTCCATCTCCCWTGCAGAGGAGAAAGTCATGCCTGTGATAGCTCCGGTCTGCTCTTGGGAGCCAAACAAGGGTGTTTCACAACCCCCTGTATGAGGCAGGGAAAGGCAAATCCTTTGTCATGGGGTGGAGGTCTAACAACARTGGATCCCAGGCCTGAATTTTCTTCTTGCTCCCCACATTCCCAAGTACCTCCAGAGCCTCCTCCCAGCACTTCCCTCAAAGCAGGTAGCCCAGAGCTGGGCAGCACAAGTCTRTCTCACTTGGAGGATGATAATGGTTGTTTACAGGGATCTGTTTTCAAGCAGGAAGAGAGATGGTGCCTCAGGGACTCTTTTATCACTTTCCTGACAGAGACACTGCTAACTGAGCTCAGATTTTTTTCTTCTTCTCTCACTCCCCTTCCCCTCACCAAGGGCTTTTCTAGCTGCATGTGAAATATTGTGGGTTGCCTGCTTTAGTATAATTAAGATACTTTCTATTTTTGTAGAAGAAAATACACAGTCAGATGGGAGATTTTATTATGAATGGCACTTACCTACCTTATGAAGAAACCTAAATGATATAAAACAGCAAGGGGTAAGGATGGGGGGAATTAATAAAAAATTACAAAGCCAGACAGATGTATACAGGGTCTRAAACATCAGATTAGAAAATAGCATCAAGTCCAAACTGTTTTATTGAATCACAGATATTTTTTTTCAAATTAATAAATACTACAAGGCCACCAGCATAATACTCTTCAGCATAGCTTGGCTGTTTCCATCAGGGCTAATAGTGTAAAGCTGTGAAATAAGAGTGTTTGTGGGAAGAAATCAGATGTATTTTGCCAGCTAGTGTAAATCAACAGTACTGTGTGGTATCACATGGAGCTGGGCCAAATTATATCAGCTGTTGGCATATGGTAAGAGATGTTATAAGAAGGGAACTACAGCATCACCTGACAAAGACATTCACAGTAATTAAAGCCATTTTCTGCAGTAGCTGATGGATCTCAGTGTTTCAGAGCAAAGCCTTGAAAACTGTTTGCTGAAGGCCTGAGAAAGGGAAGGAGGGATGTATTTTCCTTGCAAAGCTGGTTTGTGACAAATGTTCTCTCAAATATCTTTCACWTGGCCCATGCACCAAAAACYGTAGAATCATAGAATGATTTGGGTTGGAATGGACCTTGAAGATTATCCAGYTCAAATCCCCAGCCAWGGGCAGGGACACCTTCCTCTAGACYRCAAAAATAACTTGGCCATTCTGTTGTATCAATAACTGAAATTGAGAGATGTGACACTTTTCCATTCTGGCCTCTCTGCGCTTTGCTGCTGCTGCAAGGAGAGAAGCATCAGACACAGGTTTCAAGGAGAAAGATGCACTGTGAGTGGTTCTGCCAGTATGGCCCTGTGTTATAGGTACTCTATTCCTAATAAGARTATTAAAAGGRAAGCAGAAAGCACTGTCTACTGCTCATARAAAGACATTTTCTGAAAAAAATTGTAAATGCCAGAGCATCCAGARGGAGATCATAGAATTGCACAATGGTTTAGGRTGGAAGGGACCTTKGAAGCTCATCTTGTTCCATGCCCCTGCCATGGGCAGGGACATTTTCCACTAGACTAGGTTGCTCCAACCTCCATMCAACCTGACCTTGGACACTTCCAGGGATGGGGCAGCCACAATTTCTCTGGCCAGTCTGTGCCAGGGCCTCATCATCATCACAGGGTGAAATTTCTTCCTCACATCTAATCTAAMCCTACTTCATATCAGCTTAAAGCCATCAAACTGATGAGATGACCCAAGTTTGCTGGATGAAGCAGGCCTGTGTAACAAGAGAGACTGCAGTTTATCAGACCTTACCCTGTGCAGGATTCTCACCTTAGGAAGGCACACCACCCTGGGCAATCTCCTAATACAGCGTGCAGCTGCTCCAGAGAAGAAAAGAGCCYAGAAATTTAGAATTTACAGCAAAAGCAGTGTAACACTCTTAATTCATAGACTAACCACCAAAGACGTGGGCTGGGKCCACACAGACTTTTCTCAAAGAAGCAAAGTTCAGATGAAGCCCATGATGGATTATCTAGAGAAGCCAGCAGGGATTTTGAATGTGGATGTCCTAAACTGCAAAACTCCAAACAATTCAGCCATTTCAGTAAGGACATCTGTGGCATGAGATGACAAGGTGTGAGTTACCAGTGTGGCTAAAGTTCTGCTGTGGGTTCATTTTCCACCTGATGGACCTGCGGATGCTTAATTGGTTTACTCACTTCTTTTAATTCCAGGGGATGATTTCTTCTGACATGAGAAAGTCAAGGATCACAGTTCTGACATGGGAGGAGTGAAATGCATCAGAAAACAGTGTATGTATAGACCATTTCTTTCTTTTTACTGCTTTTTCACCAAGCAGGAAGACTCATCAGCAAGGGAGAAAGAAAAAGAGTCGCTACAGAATGGCATTGAAATGCTCAAAGTTTTCTTCAGTCAGAACATCCCTGCCTTGTTGGCTTCATCAGAAACTGGAAATAAAAATAAAATTCCTTAAAAGAATGAGAGTAGACTGTTTCTTTACAGATCAAATGAAGCCAAATTCTGGCATTGGAGAGCAGCGGGATTTGTGCCACCAGCCTGTCTGCATGTCAGCCTAAAGACACCCACCACTCATCACATCACACTGCAGAGACGTTTTAGTCCATCAGCTTTTATGGGGTGACAATAACACAAACCACTGACAAACTATGAAAGGTCTTTCTTTGCCTTCTCATGACTGGGGGAGGGAAGGAGGCAAGGAGACCAAACCCATTACAGCAAAGCAAAGTAGCTGAAAAGAACAAAATGCCTCTAATTTTGGTCTTATAGCACATGATGCTTTTCTCCTCCAACTCCCCAGGGCTGCTCACAGACAYGTCAGAAGCAGTTGCCCCTTAAGGAGTGGCTGAGTGGGGGAAAAAAGTGAAAGATTGCAGTGTTACTGACATATTTCCCCTAGGAAAGTGACAGAGTCCCTCTACATTTGTGTAGGAGTGATTTTTTTGGCTGTCCACAGCATTTTGCATGGGGTTGGGGTGCCCAAGAATGATCTGGAAGACATTAGAAGCTCTGCTGCYTTCTGTTCCTGGAGCAACATTCTTCTCCAACATCACCGTTCATAATCAATACACTGGCTGGATGGCCACTTAAAAAAAAAAAAACCCAAAACCAAAACCAAAAATCTCCCCCAAAACCCCAAACCAATGAACCAATCAACCAACCAAAAAAAAAGAAAAAAACCCCACAAACACACAAAAACCCCAACAAAACCCACAAAAAACACAAAACCCAACAAAAACACCAAACAAACCAGCAAACAAAAACAAACAAAACACACACAACAACAAACAAAAACAAGCAAAAAAGCAAATAAGGSAGCCTAGGCTATGTTAAAACCTCCCCTGCACAGCAACTCTTCTCCAGGCGCCAGAAGCCAACTGCTCATGACATGAGAGGTATGAGTCATGTTTGTTATTAAGCTCCTCAGAGGTGCTAGGAAATTTTACCATTGAGGGTGATCACTGATAAAGAAAACCAAAACAGCAATGGTGACTCTTCCTTTCTCCAAGTGTTCTGTTTCATTGTCTTGACTGTATCTTGGCTAATTCAGCTCAAAATTAAGAGGCTGGGGAGGCAGGGAATAAAGAAACTTATCTATCCTACACCAGTGAGTGCCTCAAACCATGCTCTTTTCCCATCCTTGGGAGGAAAAACAGAGTTGCTTTCCAAGTAGAAGAGTGAAACAATAATCTAACATTTTGCTGTTGCAGCAGTAACTTCAGCATTTATTTAATACTATTTTTAATGCTTGTTTATAATATAAGGATATATTTATGTAGGAAGTAAAGTAGATGAAAACACAAGAGATAAATATTTCCATATATCTGCATATAAAAGAAACTGACATATTCCCATTCCTTCCTGCTGGGAATAGCTGCTGACTTCCATGGCTGTACTCCCTACAGCTGGGACCACTCCACTCTCTGCAGTTTCCTGAGGTTGGACCAATATTCCAATGTTCCCCAGTTCTGTGGGGAAAAAAGCCAGAGGCATATTTGATGGGTCAGTGTGGAAGAATGTCACTGACTAAGGGTATCACACCCAAAGCGCAAACAGATGGAGAGCAGGAGCTTGCTTTTTTTCTTTACTTTCCCACTGGACTTGGACTTCACTTTGTTATTTTATCCTCATGGTTCCACTACTGTMTTGTGGACCCCATGAAATCCTTCTCAGCCTACTCTAATCTCACTGYATCCATGATTCCAGGGGATTTTTTTCATGGCTGAATTTTGTCCAGCCTGGACAAATCAAGGACATACTTTCCTTCAGCAATAAGTTCAAAGTCGCAGACCTGTGTAAAAGAAAGATTAAAATTAGTTGTTCATTTCAGGGGATTGGCCTGAAATCTTTCCACTTTTATCACTCAGAGTGGATGATTCTCTGCTAAAAATTAAGTCTTTGGCAACAAAGGCAGTTATTGCTGAAAAGCTGTAGCATTTTCCCTTCTGTGATGATACTGATGAAGACTCAGTACCTGCTCTAGAAGGCATAAGCAGGTGTGAGTCTTATTTACTGTCAAACAAATGTTGCCCTTTTTTCCCCCCCACAGAAAGTTTCTAAATTTATTTCTCAGAGTACCAAGCCACTTGACAGCTGGACATCATTGGCCATCTTAGGAAACATTTTGGAAGAAGATACCATCCCAAATKAGGTTTTGTCTTCTCAGAGAGCATTTTATTGGTGGTAGGAAACATTTGTGGGTTTGTCGYTTTTTGGGAGGTATTTTTACTGGTRYGAWTATTGCTTTTCCTCCTACCATCTCTCTTCAAGTCTGTGTCTTTACAAGATAAATGATGTCTAGTCAAGGAAATGTTTTCTCTGAATARTGTTGGGGTGCCACTGCTGTCTCAGCTCCTGGGTGGGCAGAGGAGAGTCTTCATTTGCACACGTATCTCTCGACAGTCCTCTCACACTTTTTACAGGTCACGTAGCAGCACCAGTGATATTTGCAGTGGCAACGCTCCACCACTTTGTCCATGTACGGGTTGTAGCCTCTGCCACAGCACATCAGGTCGCAGCTGTCACTCCCATTGGAAGTCTTGTTGCATTGTCTGGAAGAAGGAAAATKATGTGAGTGAGTGCAAATTCCTGCAGGGATCCCCAACTGCTGCTGTGTGGTGTTGCTGGGCCGGATAGCTCTGCAAGGCACTGGGTGAAGCCAGCACGCCGAGCACCCAGCCCCCTATGCCTGCAAGGGTAGTAGGGGAAGCCCTGGGCTGCAATCACACGACCTGCTATGCCACCCAAAATAATATTCATCTCCTGTTCTGACTTCCCATTTGGGCTGCCTGTTGGCTTGGCCAGGCTGCTCCCACACGAGCAGACAAGCAAAGCTGTTGGGATAGCTCCACAACAGGAACTAATCATTCCAAACAATCTGTGTGCCCAGGCAGGCTCCAAAACTGCCTGAAAGGAGCTGGAAGAAATTACACCCTAAAGAAGAAACACTGGTATTTGTCCACCACTGCTTAACCTGAAAAGGGCAAAGGAGGAACCTCACAGCCAGACAGCATTTGAACAGACTGCATGCCAAGGGTCACAGGCTGGAAAAATCCTGAGCAGGTTGTTGCAACCATTATGCAGCATTGATCCTATCAGGGAAATCACAATCAGTACTAGCAAGGCTGGACTATGCACTTTTTTCCCTTTGATTTTCTCCCAGCATGGCATGAGCAACTGGGGGGTTGGCCCCAAAACACCCTGAGTCCTGACCCAGGAACAGGAAGTGTGACAAGAGCACAGGGTAGGATGACAAGTCACCAAATATCACACAGACTTGCACTGCTTGTTTTGCTTCTGCTTTTAATTGAAGCCAGACTCAGTGGGATAAATCAGCTATTGTGTTGGGCTCCATCATTCTGTCTGCTTGCCAGTGAATGGCTTGAGGTTTTCAGAAGCAGCTCCAGAAYTGAGGAATCTCTTTTATTGATCCATTGATTATTACTTCAAATTTGGCCTCAAAAACCATCTATCCCATTTACTCCAAWATTTACTGGACATGAAAGTGCACCAGGCACTGAATTTTGGATGAGATGAACCATGTCATAGAGACACCATTTCTCCACTGACTGTAAAGACAACCCAGGATGRAAGTGTTCATGTTTGGTCAGATGCTTGCACTTTTTTGGTATGCATCCAACACCATGGGGCTGTGAACTTGATGGAGTTTTGAAACTACTGTAAAGAAAGATGGTTTAYTGAGTGGGGTAATTGCTGACATCTCTCCTAAATCTTATTCTGTGTGGCTATTTTTTGGTCTATTTCGGACAGAAACACTCTAAGGCTGCTTTGGGTCAGGAATAKGAGAAAGAAGCATAAGTTGGAACCTTGAGCTAAGCCACTACTAATAGATGAAAACAAATCCATGAGAATGATAGGAATTGCTCATGAGGTAATGCTTTCAGAAAAGTTATGGGATTAGAGAAGTGTTGAGATTTTGTTCTTGCCCTTCYTTAAGTTTTTCTGCCTCCTGTTTGTTATTCTGATTCACATTCCTATCCAAGTTCAGTGTTTAAAGGCCCCTTCAACTCATTCTCATTCAGGAGTAYGTGTAAATATTTACAAACCTTTGAAAGCCTCTACTGAAGCTGAAGTGTGCAGCCACACTGAATGTGTTTGYCTAAAGCTGAACCAAAGGCCTTGCTAGCACCCCTGTGAGCTGGGGCCCCTCCACAAGAAGCCTCCAAATGACTCTTCATAAATGTATTAATAAATGCATTAGGTATTCAGAGCAAAGGTTCAAATATAGGTGTGGTGACGTTAGTAGAGGGGAGGGTATTTGTCAACCTCACTCAGCTTTGCTAGTGGATGGAAATGTTGTTTCCTGGAGGTTCACCTAAGGAGGATGGGGGATCTGCAGAAGTGTGGTGAGGGATGTGTAGTGCACCCATGTCACTTCATGTTGGGAGCACACTAAAATGGCCAAGAAAGGGAATACAAGTCCATTCTGACTCCGGCTCACCACTGAGGACATTCACTCCCCAAAGATACAAAGCACACAACAGTGATATTTACCCCATTCAAACAGAAAGCAAAACTCATCTATCTGCTGTATTGGGACCCGGGATTCTCTCTTTCCCTCCATCATTCCTGTGGTTTGCCAAAAAAAACCCAAAAAAACCCAAAAAAACAAACAAACAACAACAACAAAAAACCCAACCAAAAAAAAACCACCCAAAAAACAACAAAAAACCCCAACCAAACAAAAAAGTGGATCTAGTAAGAGATACGCCTTCCCATATACCTTCCCCATTGCCCACAGCCTGAAACAAATAAAGGAAAAATGAAAAATCTTATAAATAAATCCTCAAGTTTTTCTCAGTTTGGTATCAGGAAATGGGGACATTCAGAATGGGTGGGTTGAACAGGCAAAACAAAGTTTTGATCCTGTCGTAAACCTATATGACCTTCTAGAAAACTTTCCTGACAATGCCMCTAAGCAGAGATTTTGTTTTCTGTTTTAAAGAGTAGGCCTGGATATGAATTAGATTTATTTTTCATTAAACAAGATGAAGCAGGTAGTTTCTTAGCCAGTGGGGGAAGACAAAGAACTGCAAAGACCAGAGTTTACCCACAGAAGCTGCCCTGAACATCGGCTTTCAGAGCCTACAGCTGTGATCTCACCAGGCTCCCCTCTGATGGGTTAAGTTCAATCTCATTTGTTTTGGGCCTGGTCCAGCACAATTGCAGAAACTCAGAGAAATGCCCTCCTCCTGAGCCGTGGAGAGAAAATATGAAGGCAGGCGATYGCATGGTAACACAACACTGTAACCTCTAGAAGCACTTGGAAGACTGTTGGGAAGTTGTGCTTCGGCCATAATCCCAGCCAAAGTTCTGGCTCAAGAACAGGCTTTCACATTGTCAGAGTGCTTTTTTCTTCTTTAAGAAGGGAGAAGGTCAGCAGTGTTAGCTGGACAAATCCCACTCAATATGCCTGTCCAAAATCTCCCCTTTCCAGCCCTCATCAGCAGAAGCACTGCAATACACCATACAGCCTCATCATGGGGGTGGCTGCTCATCAGAGATTGTGAAGGACACCCCAGAACTTCTAAGAGTCTTCTCCAAGATGGAGAGTGGGGATTTTAATTTTGAAAGCTAGGGGGAGATCATCAAATTATTTTGGTTGGAAAAGACCTCTAAGATTGATGAAGTCCCACTTAGCAATGTCACACARCTTCATTGTGAATCCCTATTTACCTGTCCCATCAGCAGATAGAAGTATACCTATTTTTTTGGCTGCACAGCTGGCACCTGGGATCCAAATTGAGGCCAACTCTGTACTGTCACCCACGATTATGACAAATAATGACAGAGACAAGATACKCACTGGGACCTCACTCCATCAGTTCTATTGATAAGGACTTTTTAATGAGGACTTTTTTAAAGTCATTCTGGGGCACAAGCAACTTCCTTCCTGGCCCAGTGCATCTCCCATCATGAGGATGATTCTGTTACRGCAATAAAACATAAATTTGAGCACTTTCTGTAATCCTTTTTCTCATACACCGCCAGCACCTGGGCTGTTGCTTATGGGATGATAAAAGGGATGTTCCTTCCTTGACATCTCATCCCCTTGGCTGTGTGATTCCTTCAGCCTTTCCGACCACGGGGAAACCATCTGCCTTCACGAACTCCAGCAGTCCCAAATCCCAGAACACAGTACTGCTGTGTAATGTTTTTTTCTCTTTTAAATCAATTTCCTTTTTATTTCTTTGGTACCCCTTGCTCTAGTAATGTCAARTAATGCAGCAATATATAAAAGAAAGAAACAGAAAAAATAATTCAAATCCCTCAGGAGATGTATAACACAATGGACATTCCTAAAAATACATAAAGGTCACAGCTTCATACAAGATGTTGAGGCCAGAATCTTATCTACTTTTAAATTGCACTCTCATCCACAAGGAATGACTGGAGACTGACTCTAAACAACTGCAGGAGAAAGAGTTATCAATGTCAGTGAGGAAATGTCAGGAYAGATCCTGGAACTAGCCTGTATTTTATTAATTAGGAATTGAGAGTGAGCTTAAAAATTTGGGGTTAATGCTAGGGAAGAAGGAGTTGAGGACATTTTGTGACAGCGGATTAAGGTGCAAAGTAAGAAACACACTTTCAGAAAGATCCAGCTAAACATGAGAATGTTCCCAGGAGAGCCAGAGGAGCAGTTTAGAAAGTAGAAAACAATGAAGGAACTGATTTAGAGAAGTATGTTAAAAGAGGTGTCTTCCCCTCTATAAAAGATTATTGCAACAAGGAGAGAGAAAAAAAAATGTTCTTTATATGCCAAGGAAAGAGGATAAAAAATTATTAGCATTATTTTAGATTATGTTTAAATTTCAATTAAGAAAAGCCTAACACTGAGGATAGTAAAACACTGGAACAGGTTGTTTAGGGAAACTGTTTTTAAGAGCAGTCTTAAAACAGTAACAGCCTAGGTGGTGTCAGTTCARTCTTGCTCCTGAAAAGATCAAGGTCTGTGAAAAATCATTCCCAGACACAATTCTCTCTAACTCAAATGCCATTTGGTTGCAAAGGGACTAGATATGTTTAAGAGAGATAGATTCATTATCCATTGCAATTTTACTGTGTGAAATTATTCTTTGCACAAATAAATTTATTATTCACAAACCTGTTCAGGAAACTTTATGATCAAACTCAGGTCTCTCAAAGTAGAAAGAATTCAATCTTCCCCACACATTAACTAAGATAACAAAAAATGCACAGCTGGCCTAATTACTGAAATGGGCACCAGGTGCAAGCATGTTKCCCTGGGAAAGAAGGAGTAACACCTAAATAAGATGGGAGGAACAGAAAGCTAATGTTTTTCTGGCTTTCATAAAATCATAGAATGGGTTGGAAGGMACCTTTAAAGGCCATCTAGTCYACCTGCCCTCCTGCTATGTACAAGGACATTTTAAGCTAGAGCAGGTTTCCTCCAGTTCTTCTGGGACACTCACAAAAGCATTATTTGCTATTTCTTATTCAGAATTTATTGGATCTCATCAAATAAATGGTAGTGCATCTGATAACTGTTCCAAAAACGACTGTCATTGAACACATTATAACTTACTCAAAGCTCATCTTATCCTGTGSCCTCACTAACAGAAACTAAAAGAAGCTGTAACAAAAAAGAAACGTCAAATGCTGTTGTTCACCCATAACTACTACTCTCCCCCAGATACATATGAGTGCTTCTGCTAAAAAATTTCATTGCCTACACAAACAAGGAATCACAGAGTGGTTTAGGTTGGAAGGGAACCTTGGAGATCATAGCATCATAGAATAGAATCATTAAGGTCAGGAAAAACTTCCRAGATCATAAAGTCCAACCCTGGACTCAATATCACCAAGACCACTAAACCATATCACAAAGTGCCATGTTCACTCATTTTTTAAACACTCCCAGGGCTGGTGACTTCCCTGGGTAGCCTGTTTCAATGCTTAACAGATTTATCACTGAAGAAAATCTTTCTAATCTGGAACCTGAACCTCCCTCAGCACAACCTGRAGCCATTTCCTTTTGTCCTATTGCTGGTTTCTTGGGAGTAGAGACCAACCACGGCCTGATTACAATCTCCTTTCAGGGAGCTGTAGAGTGTGATAAGGTCTCCCTCGAGCCTCCTCTTCTCCAGACTCAAAAATGCCARTACTCTCAGTCACTCCTCATAGGATTTATAGGATTCTAGACCCCTCAAACAGCTCTTCTCTGGACACACTCCAGCACCTCAGTGTCCCCTTGGAGTAAGGGGAACAACACTAACATAATATTCAAGCTGCAGCCTCACCAGTGCTCAGTACAGAGGGAAAATATTGTCCAAGATCAGAATGTTCCAACCCCCATGCCATGAGGAGGAACACTTTCCACTGGTTGTCCCAAGCYCCATCCAGTATRGCTTGGAACACTTCCAGGGATGGGGCAGCCACAACTTCTCTAAACAATCTGTTCCAGTGAACACACTCACAGGGAAGAATTTCTTCCCAATATCCCATCTAACTGTGTTCTCTAGCAGTGGGAAGCCATTCCCCCTTGTCCTGTCACTTCAGGTACTTGTCCAAAGTCCCTCTCCAGCTCTCTTAGAGCACCTTTAGGCACTGGAAGGAGCTTTAAATTCTCCTCAGAGCCTTCACTTCCACAGGCTGAACCATCTCCACATTATCACACGATGCAAAGCATATTCTTGGGATAGCAGGAAAGAAGTGGTATCAAGGGCTGCCACTGAACACTGAAAACTGAGCAGCAGATGAATGCTCAGCCAACTTCATATATGTTCATGTCCACAGTTGCCACAGTGAGTCAACTGAGGAATGGAGACTGATCSACCCAGCTGAGCTGCAGCACATTGTTTGGTGCAGCCCAATTTCTGCAGCCAAAGAGAGCTCCTTCCCACATTCGGCCTGATTCCAAAACTGCTCTGGGAAAGACCAGTAATAAACAGCTCTGTTATCTCTGCAAGGCTTCAGAGGCTGAATGCTTTTGCACGCATGGCAGAATTTCCCTTTCATTGGATTCATTAAGGAGTCTTAAACAGCCTTTGAAACATGATACATTGCACACTGCTTATAAGGAGGATTCATATTTTTTGCTTCTTTTCTCACAAAAGAGATCTCAATTTTATAATCTGCCATTATTTTTCATTTGCTCAAAGCTGGTAGTGATTTTTTCATTCAGGAGCAACTGAACTACTTTGTTAAAAGATGAAAAAGTGCTTTTGTCCAAGAAATCTCTAAGAAGGGGAATATTTACATTTTTTCCCAGTGGTTGATTTGTTGTATTAAAGTTTTAATTGCAGCTTCACAGATTACTTTAGACTTTTCTCCAGACCATTTTTAATTGGTTATGAAAGATGTGMTGGCAGTATATAAGCACACAGAGTTTGGATGGAGTCAGTGTGGCAGGAAGTCTTGTTTGCAGGAGACTTGGATTGACGGTGGCAAAAATCAGCTCCTTAATCAGCTTTTCAGCACTTCAAAAAGGCCTCAAGCCTCAGGTCTGAGTTTAGTTCCCTGACTTGGAAATCTGGATATACCCTGACCACTTAGAGACAYGCAGATTTCCAAACCATTTCTAAATTTCAACAAGCTAAGGAAGTCCAAAGTGTGTCTTAGCAAATGTTTCAGGCTAGTTCTGAAGAAGGCTTTGAAACCCTTTGAGGAAAGAGCTCTAAAAGGCCTTTGCGTAACTGGGGGCTCATTTTCTGAGTGGATTTTCATATGGTTCATCTACAAAGTAATTCCCTTTCCTGCCTGAAAAGCACACAATATGTCTACATAATATGATCCCTCACATTAGAGGGATCACCAATTAGATTATCCCTTCCATCCACCTGGCWGTGCAGGATTGTTTCCTGCAGCATACAACGAAATCCGACACATCCAAGGTGTTGCAACTTTATCATTAACCTCTGCCCTGTTTCCAACCATGCTGTGAGCAAGAACCAGACCTTGGGGAGAGGGAAGAGGAAAAGGACTTTCCCTGGATACACTGCAAMACTGCTCATTTTTTTGTCACAAGAAATGCATCAATATGGACATTTTAATCAAGGAACAGGAAAAGGTGTGTTAATGGCATATTCCCCTCTCTGAATCCCTTTGGAGGCAGAAACCAGGGCTGGAAAATACTGAAGATGCCCAGATCAAAGTCTCCTGGGCTGTGGACATAGGRGACTGCACTGTAATAGCCCAGGCATGGACTGACCTCTGCATCCAGAAAAAGGCAGAAAGGAAATGGGAAGGTGGTTGAAGAGAGAGTAGACCAAATGAGGGACCACAACAAAAAAAGACCCTTTTTGACTTCATTGCTGTGACTGGCCTTAAAAACTAGGCAAATTGGAAACAGTGGGATCCAGAAAATTTTGATGAGCATAAATATAAAATATTTAAATGCCTYCAGGACATGACTCATTAAATAAAAACATGTTTGAGCTATTCCCATGTGAGCATTTTTACATCTTTCTGGAGTAAGCATGAACCACATTTTGCCATGCCCTCTCCCTAATAGCATTCCTTTCATACTCCTTCTACCTTATCCCTGCCACTAGACATTACCTCTRCAGCCCTGTGGCAGGCTGGAACATAACCACCACATTTAAAATGTATTTAGGCACCCTCTTCATGAGAGAAAAATTGCAAAGAGAAAAWGGCATCCATGAGAGGAGAAGGCTAGGGAAGATCCCCTCCCTTTCCCTGCTGCYCCCAGGAAGCRTGGACMAATCTTCACCAATACCATGTGTATTTTACATATATTTCCTCTGGTTTATTTATTTGAGGAAAGAGTTGCTATGGCTTGTATTACACATGCCAGTTTTGAGACACCAGGCATCCTCTCAAGAGGCTGCAGATGGACTGCAATGAAAACAAGCCCAACTACACATGATCTTAAAACTTGGCCTGAGTGATGCCTGAAGCTCAGCACAGCATTATCTAGCCCTCCTTTCCTYCCATGGCCAGCACCATCTTACATATCTGAGAATGAGGAGTATTTTTTGACAAGTTCCTTTTGAAAGTCATCCCCTCCTGCCTTAATATCTTGGTCCTCTAAATCCTCACTCAGTCTCACTTCCTGTGGACCCTTGGCTGGCAGGTTCACAATCATGGCTGTCATCCAGCTCAGGATAAATGGACGCCTGCAATACACATTTTCCTTTCCTCAGAAGGAAAAAAAAAATCATTCAGGACCTTGACATATTTTTCATCCCTAGATGGGATAAAAAGTTGKAATCTGCTGTAAAATAAGATTAGATGAAGAAGTCACACCTCCCTGTCCCTTGAAAGGATTTCAGCTCATGGAAAATGTTTTGCTTGTCAAATCTGTAATGAATTTTGTTTTGACACAACTTGTTCATTTAATGCAATTCCTATAAAACTAATTTCCAAATAATCTTCACCAAGTTTTTTYCTTGCAAAACAGAAAGGTTCAACAAAGAAGTGTTTTTAAAGTCACAAATATGTCAAAATCCATACAAATCCACAAAAACTTCACTTCCACTCAGATGACATTTTCCTTCAGAAAACAGTTTCAATATATGCTTTTTCCCTGCTATTCTCAGTGACTCATACTCATCTTCACTTGAKAATTAAAGCTCCACTGCTGAACTGGTGATGAAGGTCAGCCTGGTGTTACCACCACAGAGCTGTCAGRTAAGTGCTGTTATAGAGCAGTCCTGCCATTGATGTCAGAGGATACAGGACATTAACTGTTCATAAAATATCACAGGACAAAAAAAGTCAGTCTTGTCTCACTCAGCTGTCTTATCTACTGATCAGCTCCACCAGTTAAATGCTGATGCAGAATCACTGAATCATTTAGGCTGTAAAAACCCTCTAAAATCATCAAGTCCACAGCGCTTCCAAGGSCACCACTAACCCATGTCCCCAGYAGCCACATCCCCACATACATATRTTGYTTATCTTGTCTGCATTTGGGCCRTTTCATTTCAGCAAARTCTTCTCCCCAYTGAACCATAGTGGTCCAAATACCACTATGTCCAYTRCATTAAAAGGAAGGCATCCAAAAAAAGGCCAGGCACATACTCCTTGCCACTTGCCTGAGCCTCCACCATAYAGTGGAAATAATAGAAAGAGCAAAGAAAAATTATGAGAAATATCTAAAGAAAGCCAGCAAGATAGCAACTAATGAGAGAGGTTGAAATCCAGCCAYTGCAGCCACCTAACAAAAATGAGGAAAATACTGGAAACACACACTTTTTTGGCTGTTGATGGGTCAGCTCTAGAGGGATTAGATGGGTCTGCCCATCTAAAGATGCTCAGATTATTGTAATGTTGAATTAGTTTGTCTTGGAGGAAATTAAACAGATGCTGGGAAGAGAAAAACATGTCTGCTGCCTGTGAAAGGGGACAGTATGCTGCCCAGTGGAGGCTGGGCTTGACCATAATGACCTTAAATCCTTARTATTAATGCAATAAAGAAATTCCTCTGCAGAGTTATAAGCAATACAAGCACACCTGGACCTTTAATATGCAGCAGAAGAATAAAATATATATATAATCATTGTAGTTTGGGGTATTTTTTAAGACAATTTAGGATTGTTGGGTTTAACTAGGTTCCCATTTGCCTACTTAGGGGAGCCTTAGAGTAATAACTCTTCTAATCAGCAGTGGCTGCAAGAAATGACAGAGACTCAACACAGTATAAAGTAGCTCCTTGATCCTTACAAGCTCCTGTGGAGGTGAGCTACCCCRGGAATTTTGAAATTTATCTTTTGGCCTGACTGTGGAAAATGTGTCAGCAAGCCCTGTCTTGGCTACAGCCATCATTAACAGGGTTAGGCACTGGTAAACCATACTGTATGCTAGAGATGTGCTTTACCTGCACGTATGTGTCACCTCCTTGACTGCCCCTTATTCACACATGTTCCCCTCTTGCCCTTTCCTCTTTGGGGTCAGAGCACAGTGAGCACCCACTGCAGAAGTCCTCACCTGTCCTGGGTCCCATGTGACCCCACTTTTTCATTCTTCATGCAGAAGTCAGGTGAGCTCTGCAGGTAAATCAGCTCTGTCTCTTTAACAGGCCTGATATCAATGTCCTTTGGCACAAGATATTTGCGTGTGCCCATGGGCCGRTGAACAACCTTGGTGGCAGATAAATATTTGGTTTTGAGGTCCAATGCAATGTCTCGCAGTTCTTGAAGGCCTTTCCAACAGGTCTTGATAGAGCATGACCCAGAAACTCCATGGCACTTACATTTCATTTCAAGAGAGGCTTTCAAGACCTGCAAAAAGGAATGCAGGAGTTAGGAAATGCACTTGTCCTACAGCCAAACATCCCACAAGCTTGCTAATGAAGGCACTTCCCTAGCAGGAACTGCTATAGAAAAGTACTGCTGTTCTCATTTCTGCACAGTAGTCTGGAGTAGCTACTTTGAAAAGCAAAGGAGATTCTACAGCTCTTTGGTGATCACTGTCAGTCCAGGACTGATTTATAAGGGCTCCTTTGCAGCCAGAAGACAGAAGAATATTTTGAATTTTGATCAGATATCTATATTGGGCTGCATTTCCACCCTCTAAATTCCTAAGGAGATGAGTATCAAAGCATTCCATAAATAGATAATTAACATCAATTTCAACTTCCCGCAGCTTTGGGCTTTGGTAAGAGAGATGTCATGGCTTTGTTGAATTCAGTGCACTCTCACTCCCCCTTTCTGCTGGTCATAGGGCCAAAATAGATTTTTACTTTGATTCTGCACTGTTCTCATTTTGGTGGGATATGGCAGGATGCTGCCAGGAAGGGCTGAATGCACCAGCCATGGCAATGCAATGTCCCAAACAAAAATTTGCCCTTTGCAATTGAAACAAAACTCAAGACATTACAAAAATAAAATTAAATTAAAAACAAACAAACAAGCAAACAAACAAAAGAGTGTGGGAATAGTAGGAAAAAAAAAAAAAGCCAGGGAGGGAAACTTCAGCGTGATTGTGCTCTGCAAAGGTGGACTCAGCCTATAGCTACACAGCAAACTCCCAATGAGCTCAGCATGCTCCAAGTTTGCCTGCACAGGCATCGCTGGAAGGACCAAGCTGTGCAGTAGGAGCAGYCTATGGAACCACTGGAGCTCCAGAGATGGGTGCAGGGGTCAGTTTTATAGCACCTCCCCCCATCCATTCCTTCAGCTGCATGGTGGGCTGCWATCGGGATTTGCACATCAGTGCACACCAGGTACTGCACGTGGTAAATATTATCTCTCCACTGGATGCAAGCTGTTAAAAGCAGCTTGTGCCAGGTATGAGAATAATCACTAACATAACAGTTTAACAGAAAAAAAAAATCCTCCCTCCTGGCTGCAGGGATGGCTGGGTGCATATGGCAGATGATAATCCTCCACATTTACACAGCACTTCACCCACACAATGCCCTTGGCAGAGCACGATGGGACCCATCCCCACCACACCTCCTGGGKTAGGCAAGCCAGAGCCAACCTTGGCTGTGGAACAGGTGGCAATGGGACATCCCACTCATGGTTAAACAGGGCTGATAAAAGCATTTGGGACTTCCTGAGTCGCAGGGTGAGTTATACAGCCACCATTTTCAGCAGGCCAAAGGAGTTCAGAACAATCCAGGAGAAATGTGCTCCTTTCACTAGCTGATAGAGACACTGAACCTCACCAAGTGACCAAAGCTACAGATGATTGTACAAGTACAATAACTCTTGTGGATTTGTTACCTGTCTCCCTACTTCACTGTTGTGCAGATGCATCAGTTTATTGGCTTGTGATCCTGATTTTTTCATCTTCATGGGAGCATCTGAAAATTTGGACCCCATGATAAGACCATAGTTGAGGTTGTCTGCACATCCTCCCCATCGATACCCAGGTCCAGGTGTCTCACCTGGGATGGGACCACAGGAACAGCCAGGGAGGTCCCCGGTGGTGCAGGCTCTGGCAATGGTGTGGCTGATGGCAGCAGCAGAGAGGGCATACACAAATGCTGACTCCCTTGTGCCTGAAAGAGACAAGAACTCCAGCTCAGCCTCCTGGGCCAGATAAACATTCCCCAAAAAGAGACTCACACAGTCTGTGTCCCACAGAGCAGCCAACACACCAAATCACTGCAGCTGAGATGTCCCATGGCACCAYTAGTTTGGAGCACATCTCCTAAGTGAAACCTTCAACATAAGACAACATCCCAGCAGGGCGAGGAGTCACACTGATTTAGGCATCTTGTTCACTGTGTGATTTGCTCTTGGARCATGTGGATAAGCCCTTCTGTGGACTCTCCTGCCTCCTTTTGACTCCCAGTGGGATGAGCAGACCAGAATGGTGATCCGCCTTTTAAGAGTTGTGGTGGACCAGGTCTTGGACCCAAGAGCCTCTGGGCATGATTTGCACTGTAATGATGAATGAGGTCTCAGAGAACAGGAGAAGTTGGCTGTTTAGTCCCTCCATGGCCTCCCAGAAGCAAGACCTTTCCTATCTCCAGCACACACAAACACACACACACACACACACACACACACACACACACACACACACACACACACAGACTCTACTGCCTCCAGCCCCAAGAGAGCCAGCAGTGCTGTTTACCTCTCTCTAAGTCCAGCAGGTAGTTAGGAGCCAGCTCGATTGAAGAGCAGTTCCACCGCATGTCTGAAAAGGTTTTACGGCAGGTCTTTATCACTTCCTGCGCTGCCTGAATGATGGTCTGCATTAGCTCCAGGTTGCTGCGGCACAGCTGCACCTGAGAAACCACCAAGCCTTCAAGCTGCTTGCAGTGCTGGGTTTGATTCAGCGCCAAAGCCAAAGGAGTCTTAGACAGAGCTCTGAGGAGACAAGCAATGCAAAAAAGCATTAAAACACAGTCTAGTCGCCTAAGCTTACTTGACTTAATAAAAACTTTCTGTAAATAGGTGCCTAGAAAACACTGGTGAGAAAGATGAGCAACTGTGAAGAGTGATTTATCTCATATAAAGTAGGCATTCCAAGAAGGTGGGAAGAAACACCCTTTAGCAGTGTGCAATTCTCTCCATTATTGAGGGGAGTCTGCACAAAGTTCCAGGGGCATATGTCAAGTCAACTGGATGTGTAAATCCTGTGGGGAAGGTTGTTTGCTGAAAAATGAAGAGCACAGACCTCCCAACAGAGTGAAAAATGACCCATCAGTTCCATGATAAAAGAAATCTGAATCCTCCAAGACTGTGGCATTTGGGAAARAAGCAACGTTGGTGTTATCAGTATTTTGCATTCAGCATCTGTCTCACACACTCTCAAAGGATTATGCTAAATGTCATGCAATTAATTACAGAGAAAATCCCCTGCAAGGCCTAGGGAAAAATCACAAAATTTGCAAAACATATGCTTTCACTTAGAGTTAATGCCAAGGGCCTCCACTGATTCAATCACTGTTGCACACAGATAAGTCTGTTTCCCTAGTCTTCAAAAACCATGGTGCAAAAGCTCAGTGGGAGTATGTGCAGAGAGAGTACCACAGTCAGATCTGAGAAGGGAGCCATGAATACCAGCACATATGTTAWCATGGAAGAAAAGAACAACATCCCACAGTGGTGGTTATTCTACTGTYGAATTGCCAACTTTTCCAGGTTAAAAAAAGAACAATATGACACGCATCTTACAGGSCTGTACTCTTCTTCCCTGAGCATCCACAATGATCAGCAGGAGCCTGGTGTGTAACTCTCTTTGTATATTTATGGCTTTATTAGGGTAGTCATAAAAGTTATTCATTCCCATAAACCAACTTTTAGCTGGCTGCATCAACAATCTGATGGCATCTGATCCTGGCAACACGCATTTCCTTCTCTCCTTGTTAAATGTGTTAGCTTTCAGATTCATCCCAAGCCATCTTGGTTAGTTTGGCTTATTAGCAAAGACATTTTGGGGTGCATTTAACTTTCGTACTGTAATATCCGCATTCTTCAGAAGTTAAATGAGATGGAAACAGAGCCCTAACCAAAACTGGAGGTATTAAATCCTTGCTGGGGATGAATAGGCCTGCACTGACGAATTCCCATGTGATTGGGAATTTGGCATTTCTGGCGTTAGATAATCAGTGGCAAACTTGGAAGGGAAACCACCACTCTGCTAGCTTTATAAACATATACTTCATACACATATTTAAGAGGTCCGTTAAACACACTGCAGCCAGAAGTCATTGCCTGTGAACTTCAAGGGAAAGGAAAAAGTGGTGGGCTTGGCAGTGTTAAGCTATTGGTYRGACTCAATGATCACAGAGGTMTTTTCCAACCTAAATGAKTCTATGATTTAATMATCAGAAATTCTGCTGTGCAGTTCATCTTAATCCCATACACAYTGGTGTTCAYGCARTGCTCCCTGTTTGGAGAGGGGSCCCTCCAGAAGGCAACTCATCCTGCCTTAGATGTGAACCTGAGCTGRYGGAGAAAAAWCTTGTTGGTGATATACTGGGTGTTCAGRTATCTCAGAGATCACGTCCTYRGAGATAGAGACATGAGTCTCTGAGTAGTGTGACTGTCACCTGACTGCAAAACTCTACAGTGTGGACCTCACAGCAGTCCTTCAGGATCCTTCTTTAGCTCATGGAAAGCAAAAAGCCAGATGTAGGAAGTAGTTGGCCTTTTGTGTTTTGAGAGCTATGGTAAGATACCATCATGACTTAGAAGTGCTCATTTTCTGCTCTATATGGGAAGCCCAGACACTGAGCAGGGACACAGACATATGAATGGTATAAGCACAGAGCTGAATGAGATATGTCCAACCCCTAGCACTTGACACCAGGAATCTGTGAAAACTTATCCCAGAAAGCCTATCAGCAACTCCCAGGAATGAGCCGAAACACAAATCAGGCAAGAGGCCAAAGCAGCTCATCAGTAATGGAGTATAAATGATAAATACTCCAGCACAGCATGTCCCAGCAGCAAGGGAAGCAGGCAGGGTGTGGCAGGAGCAGTGAGAGAACCTTACAGCCTGAGCTTCAGGCAAATGAGGAACATTCCAAGTCTCTGAGAGAGGCTGTACTACAGGGCAGCAGCTCAGTTTTCGAACCAGACACGTCAGGTGGCACTTGAGAGGCCTTGGGATGTTTTAGCTGGTCATCCAGAAGGATGCATATACTTCCTAGGTCCTACACCACATTTCCTGATCCATTACGTAGGTCTTCAACCTCTTTAAAGGACCTGGATGGCTACATTGAGGTACCTCTGTCTCAGAGGTGAGACAGACAAGGCACAAATAATCACCTATAGGCAGGGATGAAAGCAGAACTCAGACCAAAACTCATCCTCAGTGTGAAAAAAGGGATTGAGACTGTWTTATTACAGATGGCTTGAAGTGACCACTATTAGAGAAGCAGTTTTATAATGCAACAAGAAAGCCATTTACTTCTTGGAAGAGAGAAAGTATCTTCCASTTGGTGAGAAGTCAGTAAATGTCAGCAATGGCTGACATTTCTCATAGAATAAGCTGAGCTCCAGGGAGTCTACCAAGAATGAAACTGCAGATTGCAGGAAAGTGCTTTCTGAGCATCTCCCAGGCCTGAACTTCATGTCTTTGCTTATGAGACCCTATAATTGGAAACATCTCCTAGCATCAGGAGGAAAAAATAAAAGGTAACGGAGCTGGAAAAGAAAACTCAGTTACTGTAGTCACTTGCTGAGACTGAAAAGTGCATTTGTAAACCATAGATCAGGAATATGAGAGGCCATCTAGTCCATGCCCTGACAGCCTAGGTTTGCCCAGTCTCTGTCTTACATTTAGGAATATCTTCTCCATCCCATGTCACTCTAAACCCCCCCTGTGGAAATGCACCACCTCTCCCTGCTTCCTAAATTCTGGTAGCATCAGGGGATGGATACCCACTGCCTGCAATGACATTATTGGGAAACAATGTCCAGTAGTGGCAAGAAAAACTCCCYCCAGGAGAGGCTGGTCCATGTTAGGATGTGGTGATGGGTCTCTGGCATATCTTCACCCAGTCTCTACTGATCACCAGCACTGGGAGGGAAACTGAAGCCAGTGGGGCATAGCCAGCCTGAAAAACCAGCCCTCAAGGGCCTAATTAGAAGAACATCCTTCATTCCTCAACCTGGGAARAAATCCCTGACAAACATCTTTCTGTGGGCTCACACCTTTCATCTGAAAAAGGGATTTTACCTGCTTTCACCCTGGAAATGCTGTTGTTCACTGTTTCCTCCTGATAACATTGTACTCTTCTCACTTAATTCTCCTGCCCCATCCTTCATTCTCCAGAGAGCCCAGGGGTGGTTGTTTCAGGGCTTTTTAAAATATACATATTTGATCCATCCCTTTAAATAAACAAGGCCWAAACCAAACATCTCCTGATCTATATATAGCACAGCAGGTCTTTCAATTGAAGTTCTGGATAATGACAGAAAACCATGAACATAATTACAGAGGAAATATGCATAGATGGATCACGACATTTGTTTATTCTTTCAATTATCTCAGGCAGTTATTAAATTCATTTGAAAACATTAATGCTCTGCASTGTTAGGTCCTTTGAGAGGTATGGGCCCATTCCTACATGTCAGGGCCCCATGAGAGGACTATTCAAAGGAACTGCAGGTTAGGAAGAAGCACCTTCAGATCTCAGCAGATATCAATGAAAGTCATACATTATTTAGTTTACAAGGTACCCTGTGAGTAGGRCACTGCTCCTGGCCAAGTCAAAGGGAGAAAAACTCCTTCAACTGAGCCACAAAACATTAGTGTYCTTTAAAACACTCTTGAAGGGTGGAAGAATCTTCTCTCTGGAGGCATCTCCCCACCCTCCCTTGTGTGACATGGTCTGAGAAAGTCTCACAAAGGGACTGCTGGTGAAACCATGAACTTCTACCCCGATTTACCAGCTTTGCTTTCTGAAAAGGCATCCCTTTAAATGCCTATTCCTAAACCCMTTAATCTTGCAGGGATGTGGGTGACACAAAAAGATTTAGACAAAATTACATGGCTGTGGAGAGTGAAGTGTGTGGTAAACATTAATAAAGAGAGGCAGAGATTGAGGGTTCTTTTTATTTGATCTCATTGCAGGTTCTGAATCTGCAGAAGCCTCAGGTTTTCATCTGGAAAAGGCTTGCAGTGATGTTACAATAACCTTGTCTAAGCTCCTGATAGTCAGGGGCAGTCCACGCCTTTGCCACCCTACCCTGTATCAGTTCCAGTCTGAGAACCACAAGTCCTGGGAAAGACACCACATTCCCTGGTAAATGCTTCCCCTGATTCTGCAAGGGCTTTTCAAACAGGGAAGTAGGATTTATGTGGTTAAAAAAAAAAAAAAAGAAAAAAAGAAAAAAGAAAGAAAGAAAAGGAAGTGGGTGGGAGGGGGAGGGAACCAACCCTGAACTAAAAGCTTTAAATAAGAGCTATTTTCAGATATGGTGCCAAATTCAGTGCTGGCAGTAGTGGGCACAAGGCCGTTGACTTCAAGCCCAAGCYTGACTGAAGTCAATGCCAGCAGTGAGTTGGCTCACTGAGTGCCGAGGAAGGCCATGGAGCTTCGTCAACTTTTCCTGAGCTGCCTATGGAGCGAACAGCAGACTTCAAAGAAAAGGTACCCCCTTTCCTCACCCCCAGCCTACTCCCCTCCTGCCATCCCCATCCTGCAGTTCCTTACACAGCAGCTCATCTAGCAGTCCTTGCCAGGCAGACAGTCTCCTCACAGGCGCCCGTGTCTCCAAGTCCCAGCTCACTCCCACCACTGATTGAAGGAGAGAAGCAGGAGCTGCCAGGAAGCACAAACTTTCCATTTTCTCCCCTGCTTTTTGCTGGCTGTAGAAGGGCTGCTCAAGGTTGGTGGGCTGGGGAAGGGAACATCCCCTGTGTTCACAAAAAGGTGTGGTTAAGCTACCTTTTGCTTCTGAAGGGCTGCAATTTAATCATTGGAATTGTGCAGCAATATCTGGGAATGGGGCTCAGCTGGGGATTGCTCCAGAGCACAAGACATGTTTGGGTCACCACAACAGGGACAGGCAGAGACTTCCAGAAGTGACCAAGCTCCACCTAAAAATGATGGTATTCCTAATGCCAGCACTTGCTGTCTTGGGCATATTTTGCAAGCCATGCCAAGAAAACCCCAAAATAATTTAAAAAAAAAAACCCACAAAACCAAACCAAAACAAAGCCTCCACAAACAAACAAACCAAGTCAAACCAAATCACTTGCTGTGTTTGGCTTACTTACAACCACATTGAAGGGGACATTCCATACAGAAGGACAGAGGACATGCCAACCCCTGTGGAAGAAGTGTCTCAGACTCTATTCTATGCCTGGATATCCCAACATCTGGAGACCTTTGGTGCATGCACATCTGGCTACAGCTCCCTCTAGTGCTCATCTGTTTTTCAGTTCTACCCAAATAAGTTGCTCCAGCACCTGATTGGTAAAACCCAAACTCTCCTGGGAAAGCTAAATGGATTGCAAAAGGAGATGAGGAAGGTGATAGAATTGCCAGGTGCATTGGCCCTAAGACATATCTCATGGAAACCAATGGCTGCCTCACCTTCCCAGGCACTGTGACAAATTAACACTGAGCGCCACAAAATGATGTAACCTTCCCCACTCACCTGCTTTTTTTCTAGGGATGGGAACATTTTTGCAAAAATACAGTGCAGGGAATAYATTGATGAGAAAGGCTGCATCTCCACAACAATCCTGAACCAGCAAAGATCTGGAACCATACTCTAGAGCCACGCTCTGGCTTTACACTGAGTAGCTCCCTAGAGCTCAGATGAAAGAGCACAAGATATGAAATTTCTCCAGCAAGAGAAATGTATACAAGAGCAAGAGCATATATACAAGATGCTGACTGTCTGCACACCATGCTGGATGTTTGGTGGGGCCCAGTACCAACTTCCAACAGTGGGGAATCTGGACCACAGAGCTCATAAAATTAAGCCAAGTAAAACAAAAGAAATAATTTCTTTTTTTACCTTCTCCCTGCTTTTGCTAATTTTTAGGGCATGTTTGAGTTACCGAGAAGCCCTAATTGGCTGAAAATTGTGGGTTTTTTTCCTTCCCCTCCCCCTGCAATTACATGACACACTGAATCAAAATTAAATTTCCTATCACCTTCCATATCAGTCACTCCCTCATCTCCAGGCTGGTGAAACCCACCTCCTTATCTCTCCCTTCTGCTCCCAAATCCTCTTTGAAGCTCTGGCACCATGCCTACAAAAMTGACGCAGCGGGCAGACTGCTGAGAAAACCCACAACTGAAAGCATCCCATTGCACTTTCCTCCTTCTTCATCCTGTCCTTTTCCCCACCTCTCTGCTCATGAGCAAGAGAAGGAAGGAAACAGATTTCAATTTTATGGCACCCAGAATATGAATCCAGGGCTGGGATAAGCAGCTCTGAGGCATTACTCAGTATTTGGTACTCTGTTTGCCAAGAACTTACCCATGCAATTTCTAAAGACAGCCCCTGAACCCCAAGGAAAAAGAGTGATGGGGAAATAGGAAAATAAAGGTGGGGAAATGAAGAGAAATGGCAAATGAAAGAAAAACCAAACATAATTTTGTGAAATCCCCAGCATCCCAGTTGCAAAGTGCTGTAGACAGGGARTGCAGGTCTCTGCCAGGTTTTAAACAGGTGTGAGGGGAGCGCAGTGGTGCATCTGCATGCTATTCATGCTTCAAATACCACTTTAATCCCAGCTTTCATCTTTCCCACTCACTTTTTGATAGGAGGGATATGTCTGCTGRCAAGGGGAGGAGCAACAACTGTGGTGTCTTGCCTCCAACTGCTCCTCCCCCCCACTCACCCCTGAAAGCAATCCTTGCAGCTTAACCACTTAGCAGCCAAAAGGCWGCTTTTGACAGCAAAGCTATTAGGGACCTTGCCCTGCCTCCCAGCATTTTTTCACATCTATGGCTTGTCACCATACTAACAGGTTCCCTCTAGAGCTCATCTCACCCCTGCCCTTCAGAGGAACCCAAGCCCTTCACTCGTGATTAACACCTTGCCTAAGTGGGACACCAACTACAWGCATATGGGCAAGTCCCTCCAGTCAGTCACGTTTCTACACGTAAAAGCCCTGCTGAATCAGGGTGCCACAAAACAGCTTTATTTCTGTGCTGCATAGAAATAAATGTTGCTAAGGAGTCCCATGGGCATGTTGCTAAATGTCCTGTAGAAAGGAGATGCCTGCCTTTCCTGGTGCTGGATATAGGCACAATGGAGCGCCTAAATACTGAAGGAAGCCGGTAGAAAGAAACAGGCGGGTTATGTAATTGAGCTCTGCTGACTACTACAAGGTGTAAAGCCAAGGCAGTGAAGAGTATACCAGATCCTTAGTCTCCTCTACTTCCAAGACAGTCTTCAGAGTATGGAGACAGCAAGTGGAAGATCATGGAATGGTTTGGGTTGAAAGGAACCTTAAAAATCACCTAGTTCTCACCTTCCTGCCATAGGCAAGCATGCCACCTTGAAAGATGTCCTAAAGTAGATGACTATTCCTCTCACCTGACCATGTGCATTTAAACACACAGAGATTCACTGTGCTTCTCTTTATGGATATAAAAGGCAGATGTGTCACCTCCAGCATCTCCCTGCAGTACACAGCATCACCAGAGGCTATCACTTAACATTTCTGCTGGATGTCTCTGTTTGGAGAAGATGAATCTCCATCTGGAAGATCCTCTCTTCTCTGACTGCATGATAGGCAGTAAAAACACTGGCTACAATGGGATACCTTAATTTACAGATATCCAAATTTAAGCCTTTATAAAAGGTGGCMTGAGTAGAGCTTCAAATGACAATGATTAAACAGCAGAATAGGAATTAGACATAGCATGAAGTCTGTGGCAGAAGGAGCAACAAAACAGGAACCCCTTGTCCAAATTTTACCACCTAACCAGTCTTCCTGGCATTGTATACTATTGTGCCTTTTCTTCTACCAAAAATGCTCATTTGAGGCAAACTCATATTCCCTTATTTATTTTGTGCCCAGCTCCAAATTCAAGCAGAAAAGACAGATCACTTATCAAGAGCACGAAAACAGACTGGCATTGGAGTGGCCTATTTGTTTTGCAGGAAGCAACTAACTGATTGCTTGCTTAAGCAAAGAAATGAGATAGTGATGTTTTCACATTACCTYCAAGGAAACTCAATCCTGACTTGACCACAGTCCCTGGTATTTCTTCACCCTTCTTCCCCCTCCTAAACTCACTTTTAACACCCTTCACAAAATCCAAAGGTTAAAAGGTCCCCAAAAAAACCCATGTTATCTGTCAAGCACCCCTGTGGTTGGAGATGGGCAGCATTATCTCAGTGGCCATCCCTGCTGCTCTGAGTTCACACTCGGCACAACCAGTGGTCCTAGTGGGAGACTTTCCCACCACAGCAGGAACTAAAGCTAGAAACTTCATTATGTGGCTCATGTAAGCATTCAAGTGTGTGCCTTTCCCTCGGTATCAATGAGGAGAAAAAAAACCCAAATGAGCCTAAATCATGCATGTTTTAGAAAGAAGATGGAGACATTGTTAGCATAAGCCACTAGTACACACACTTGAAATCAATCAATGCCTGGAGAACTGCAGTGCTTGCTGCTCATTAAACAGCTTTACAGCATGCCTCAAGCAGCAATTATACAAACAGGTAARAGAACAGCAATTGCTACAAAAACATTTAAAATGCAGAGATAGACCCAGGTACTTACATCCATTTTATYCCATAGCAAAGCCCTGTCTGCAGAATCAACAACAGAAAACCAGCTAAGAAAAATCGYAGACTTGGCTTCATTTTCTCCACTTTCTCCTGCTAGCCAAAGGAAATCAGCTTCTCCAATGATTTTTTTTTTTTAAAGGAGTTTCCTTAATATATTGTGCAATGTATTTTCCTTCCGTTTGGGTATTGTTTGTTCTTGGAGATGAACAACCTGAAAAGAGAGAGAAAGAGCCTGAGCTACAGTTAACTCTGAAGTTCAGCGAGTCACTGCAAGAGAGAAATCTATTATCCAAATTGTGAAGTAGTGGTTTATGAATCATGAAAAGGTTTGGATTATCCCTTCTCAGTCCCCTCCCTTGCCAAGCCTTGATACAACCTTTCGAGTCAATAGGCAGACGAACCGTATGGGTTGAATTACACAGAGTTATGGTCTGATTGTGTGTTTCTATTTAACCCTGCACATGGCAAGACTTCATTCACTGCTTCACTTTAGTGGGCTTTTTTTTCTTCCCCTCTCTAAAAAGTTTGTGTAACTGCTCAGGAAGAAGGAAAAAAAGAAGATAGATCTTTAGATTAGCCCAAATCTTCAGCTAYTCAGCTCTCCCTTTTCTCTATCCAGATTGCTTTTTCCTCTCTTTTTTTTCTGCAGAGAAGACAAACAATAAAAACTGCATTTCCCTACTTAATGTGGGCGCCCTTGTCCTGCAGATACTTCTCTCTGATCTGTTACAATAAATGTGTTTTACTCTTTACCTTTCGCTCCTCTTCTCACCTCATTAACTCTGCCTCTCACTTCTTCCATGTCCTTGGCACCTGGAGCTCAGGGAGAAGGCTGCAACTTTGTAAACAAAAAATCCCATTTTTGTCTCCAGGGAGCAGCCTGAAGGAGACAAAAAGCTCTCAAGGATACCCCCACACCCCTTTTGTTTTTGTTGGTTTTTTTCCTTCTTCAGGCCAAACAGATAAACAAACCAGGTGCAGGACTTAAATCCTTAGAGGGGTCCTCTGTCTCCAGGGCATGGCTTGCTTATTTTAGCAGCAGTATTAATAGAAGTAAATGGGTTTCCCTTCAGTTATTCGCTTCAGACACCAGTCTGGGCTGCTTTTTGTGGTCTTTGTAGTGGTTTGCCACCCCATGGGAAAGAGAAAGACAACAGTAAAATAAACAGAAAAACCTGCMCACCACATTGCATCTCTGGAGTATCACAACCAACACATTGGCATACCCAAACTGTAAGTGCATCCCCCACCATCACCCCCTCAAAAAGGGTTTGGGAAGGGACTGGGAATGGCTGGAGCAGTCAGCTTCACTTTGGGAAACCTCTTATTCTGGAAAAAGGGTATCCTACCTGACCCCCAGCTCTGGATTTGCCCAGCTGCAGCTTTCTGTCTACATATCCTCATTTGGGGAGCAGGTGGGCTGGGGGGAAGGAATATTTCTGAGTGTTTTCTCTACCATCTGCAGCATATTTTTCTATTCAGGCTGCTTTTTGGCTATCCCAACCCCAGTGCCTGATGTAAAGGGTTACTAGAGAAGTGCTGTTATTACAAAGGATTTTAATAACCTCTAGGGGTGAGTTCCTGGCTCCCTTGAAGTCCGAGACAAAACTGACTGCCTACAAAGGAGGCAGGATTTCATTGCTATGGATTGTTTTTCTCTAATGCCCCCTTGGATCGGGGTTTGATGCATCCCTTGAAAGCAATGCTCCCACGAGCATCCAGGCATACATGCTTCTTGTTTCAGAGTATTTCTGTATCTTTTAATCTTYGGGAGCCCTTTTCTTCCCACTGCTTTACAAGCATACTGGAAACCTTCAACCCTTAATCCTGTCCATGCCTTTCAGCGTCTCTTTAGATATTTCAGACCCCTTATCTCACTCCTGTGAACTGCTGGACAACACAAGAATCGGGTGTAAAATGTCTCAGATGGTCTAAAAAGCTTTCACTAAACCTGACCAGCCAACACCATTCTCTRCTTTCCCCCCTGCCTTGAAAAAGTCACAGATTGGGGCTTTTTCAGCCCCTGGAGAGGAAGAGAAATGACCTAATTCCCCCATACCTACCCAAAGAACTGCGAGCTTTGCATGCAATTGCACYCCTTTTACTTGGAGAGGTAACAATGCCTTTTCCCACCCAATCCAGCACACATTACATTTGCAAGAGCAATTTGCAAGGGGACAGGGCAGATAGAATGTTTACAGCTCTGGCGAGCTCTGGGTCACTGATCAAACCAATAGCAAGTGGCCCGTGGACTCCTAAAAACAGGAGCTGTTTTTAACTCAAAGCTCTCTTTGCTCTTCACCTCAAGGCTGTTTCCAGCCAGCCCCACTCTGGCACACAGAAAACACTCCCATCAGACACCTCCAAGATCCGGGCTCAGGGATGGAAACAGGCCATTTTAACTGCACGTAAACCTGCGAGTATCCAGCTCACATTTTTCCAGTTTTCCCATCCAGGAAACAAAGACATCCATCCACCTGACTGTGCTGCCAGCCTGCAGCTCTCTCCAGGAGCACAGTACTCCTGGTTTRGGGGTAGCACATCCCYAGATGAYCTRCAGTGAGRAGTGSGAGCAGAGAAAAGGAGGGTGGTGSAGCTGATTCCAGCTACTGAGTCTCACCACTCCCTTGCTGTCTTCTGGATCTTCTTTCTCCCCTGCAGCCCCTGGGTGTCCCCACTACCCCGCAGCCTCCCGGACTCCTCTCTCCTCTGCAGCTCCTTGCATTGCCTTCGACATTTGCAGCTCCAAGTCTCCCCTCTGCCTTCAATCCCTGGRTCTCCAGTCTCCCTTCCAACTCTTGGGTGTCTCTCCCCCCCTGCAGCCCATCGGGCACGGGTCTCTCCACCCTCTGGGTCTCCTTCTCCCCTGGGTCCTCCCCTCTCTCCTGCACTCACACTTCCCCTCGCCGGGTCTCAGGTCTCTTGATTCAGCCTCCGCGTCTCCTCCTTCCTTGTATTCCCCTGGGTATCCCCTCTCCTTTGCAGTCTCCAAGCCTCCCCTCTCCCTTGCATTCCGTTCTCCCTGCCCCACGCATCCTCCCGCGTCTCGCTTTTCCTTGCAATCCTCCGGGTCTCCCTTCTCCCTTGCAGTCTCCAAGCCGCCTCTCTCCCTGGCATCTCCTCGGTCYACTTTGCAGCCTCTAAGAATCCTCTCTCCGTCGAACCCCTTGGCGTCTTCCTCCTCCCATCCTCCGGGATGCATCCCCTCTCCTCGGAATTCTTGCCACGCCTCGCAAACCCCTGTTCTTGGCCAGCCCCGCACCTCCGGCGTTTCAAGGGGCTCCCCCGAGCCGCTGTCCCCTTCCCACCTCAGCCGGCAGCGTCTCGCACGCCCCGCGGTCCCCGCTTACCTCGGGCCGGGCCGGGCTGCGCGGGGACCGGGTCGGCTCTGGCCGGGCGGCCCCCGGAGCCGCCTTATATGCGGCCCCCTCGGCTTTGATATGCGGAGTGATGTCAGCTCGGATTAGCATAACAAAAGGCTCCGCGCCCCGCGGATGCCCCTGCGGGCAGGGCCGGGCCCCGCGAGGCTCCGCGCGTCCCCTCCCCGCGGCCCGTGCTGGCACAGCCCCTCGGGAGCGGCGCGGGCCTGCGCGGGGAGGGCCCGGCCGCGGCCCGCGGGCACGGCGGGGACACGGCGGGGCTCGAGGGGCTCATGCTAATGAGCGGTTAATGATTAGCGGTGATTAGCGACAAAAACAGAGAGTTAGTGTTTGGGCCGGAACGCGAGCGTTCCCGAGGGTGCTCCGCGCTCGGAGCTGAGTGAGCGCTGCCCCGGAAAAGGACAGGAGTACTTGTCACGCTCTGTCAGGGAGATCGGGTTCTCCTGCGAGGGTAAGGAACCACCCGGGGTAGTCCCTGCTCGTGTCGTGCCCCACCACGTCCTGCTGAAAGCCTGCAGGTTCTACAACCTCCTCTCTGATCTGTCTGTAATCGGTGGAAAGAGCAGATGTTGAGGTCTGGTTTTTGCTTTCAGGTCGGTTTCGGGGTTGGGGGCTTGGTGATTGCGAAAAGAGAAAGAGGAAGGAAGAGGAAGGAAGATACAAATACGAAGGGAAAAAAAGGAAAGAAAGGAGGAAAAAAAGAAAGGAAGTTGAAAAAAGGATAAGGAGAAAATTAAAAGAAGAGAAGGAAAACACAAATGTATACAAGAAAAGAGGAAAGGTAAAAAAAATGAAAAAGAGAAAGAAAAGTGAGAAAAAAAAGAAAAATAAAACAAAAAAGTTAAGAGAAAGGGGGAAAGGGGAAAAGAAAAAAGGAAAAGAGAAAACTGAAAAGAATAAAAGCAAAAATTTAAAAAATAAAAAAGAGGTTACTCTTTTTTGAAAAGAATAAAAGCAAAAATTAAAAAATAAAAAAGAGGAAAAAGAAAACGAAAAATGCAAATGAGAAAAAAAGAAGAAAGGAAAAAGAAGGAAAAATGAAAGGGAAAAATAAAAAAAAAGAAAAGAAAAACAAGAAAAAAAAAGAAAAATGAACAAAGGGAGGGGGAAGAGGAAAAATAAGGTGAAGAAAAGGAAAAGAAAAAAATAGAAGAAAAATACTAAGATAAAAATTCTGTAAGAAAGAAAAACACAACTGGCTTCTGAACATAAGGCCTCATGAGTCTGAATTTAAGGCATCTGTCAGCTATGGGCTCTGGAAAAAATGGATGCTTGTTGCAAAAATACTTGTGTGATGTTTTTCATTTGGTTTAATTGTGGGTTTCAGGTGAAAGGAAAGAAGAGAATAAATGCTTTAGTCCCTGGATCAAGAGACTCAGAACAGTTTCCTTATGGCCTATTTTCAGGACAGCTATTTATATAGGATAATATTTTTTTATGTCTTTGTCCCTGTGCTGATTGCATTCATAATCACAAGTCACAAAAGGTCCAGTGTGAACTGCAAAGAACCCTATATATAATTGTGTATACACAATTCCAAATTCCCGAGGTGACTATATTATTTGTTTAAGACCAGGTTTTGCCAGCCACTTTGCACAGTATGTCCATTTTTCTTTGTGTGACAGTTGCCCAGAAGTACTCAAACTGCTCCAAACTTCCATTTCCCTGGCCTTTCTCCCATCCCACTGACCCCCCAAAATGTGTACCTATGAAGAGGAGGTTTTGTCAGGGTTCTCCAAGGAGGAGTTATTTACACGGGGAAATTGCCTGGTATATCTGTTGCAGTCTGACTTGCTATGCAAATTCTCTGATTTCTGTATAAATAGCCTTTTTCCAAATTACCTTAATCTTTAAAAGGCAGTAGGGAAAACGCAATAGAAGTACTAAGTCGTGGCAGTTGTACTATTCATGCTTATGCAGTAGGCACCTGCTGTGCTCAGAACTGTGCAAACACAGCTAGATGAGTCCTACCATGGGCTCTTCATGGTCTTAATATTGGTGCTGAGAGGTGATGGTGTGGAGGAGGAATATGGGAAGAAGGAGACGGTTCCRATCTGCGTGGTTTTCTTGAGTGCGTACAGTTTGTTAAGGCTCAGAATAATGGAATCATTGAGGTTAGAAAATCCCTGTAAGGTCACTGAGTCCAGCACTACCAGGGCCACCACTATACCATGTCTGACATAAGGAGGAATCATTTTTAAAATGGCACTGGAGTACAAGTATCTAGTCATTGCAGTGTACATGGGAGCTGCTTGTCCATGCGTTCATTGTGATAGAAGGACATAGGAGATACAAGTGAAAAGGTGGGACAAAGGGTAAGAAACCAGAAGGATGCATACATAAAGGATATAGGATAAATATGCTCTGCATTATCCACATGCATACAGGGAGTTATTCAGGAAGAGCCTTGGGAAGTTTAAAACCATTCCAAACCTTTAATCTGAGAAACTTTTGTCCATAGTCAAGCCCCCAGGCTTGATATGCCAAACTATTTCAGCACATATTTARATACTCTTTATGTGACATGTTGTRTTCTAAATGCTTTGATGAATTAGGGAAATCCATTGTTGTGTTGCTGCAGGTTTTTGTCTCCTGCTCCTCATGCACTCATTGTGGTGTGGGTCTGGTGGCAGTGTGGCTGCTTTTGGGGCACCTGGGAGGTAAGGGAGCTGCCAAGGTGTGCATTGTGAGGGTTTATTTCACAGGATTTGGTTGCTGAACCAGTAACCTAAATCTAAAAGTTTAGCAGTCATTACCTTCCCTACTGCTTCTGTGGGTTGAAGCTATTACCATTTTCATCAGCAGGAGACAATGATTCACCATTTTTCATGGGATTTTCCTAAAACAGAACTGATCACAGTTACAATGTGGCAATTAACAAACCAGAGCTGGGGCTTTCCWTTTGTTATTTGGCATTTAAGCCCAGGGGAAGCAAGTGATGTTGAACAAACAGCTTTGCAAGAAAGATTTTACATCGAGTGTGGCTGTATCCATCCCTTAATAGAAAGGAAGACAGCTGGATGAGATTTTCTGGATTGCATTTCCTAATTGACCTAGTTATTAGACYTAAATGCTCAGAAAATCATCTTCTTGCTAATCTTTGGAAATATGTTTGGGGTGCTGTAGGAAATAGATTGTCATGKCAGAAAGATAACTGAACTGGAAAAGAAGGTTTTGTTGTCATCTGTTGTGCCAGGTAACCTCCAAAACGTGAAGACCTCTCCAAATCTACCGGCAAGTCCTTGCAGGATTTACGAAGAATGACTATGGAGTTGGGACAGAGAATCATAGAATCATTTAGGTTGGAAAAGTCCTACAAGATCACTAAGTTCAAGGATATCCCCAGTGCTGCCAAGCTTACCACTAACCCATGTTCCCAAGTGCTACATSCACACAGCTTTTAAATCCCTCCAGGAACTGGGGCTCCAACAATGCCTTGGGCAGCCTGTGCCAGGTCTAAACAACCATTTGGGGGAAGAAATTTCTAGCAATAGCCAACCTTATAGGAGGAGTAGGGAATGAGGCTTTTCAGTATTTCCTTTCCCTCTTCTCTTTTGAATCTGTTAYATCACTTTTGGAGAAGGTGCTGTTTCCCCTGAATGCTAAAGATACCACCTTCCTGGTATTTCATCTGGTAAGCTTCCTCTGTATGGTTTGCAGCTTGTTTARAGGGAGGTCTGAGACGTCCAGAGAGGATTTTGAGACCCCTGGCCCAGAAGCAGACCCAGGTGTGGAAAATTCTGAGTGGTGTGGAGAATGGGAGGATATTGGCCAAACCCTGAGGGAATTTTCTGACCCTATAGCAGTTTTGGTTTGCTTCTCAGAGGGACCCCCATTTGGAGGTTTCCTACCAAATTTGCCCTAAACCAGGACGCACCTCTAAAAATAAGCTAAATTATTATCATATGAATTTTGAATATTCACCCACCTACTTTATTTTCTGACAGGGAGAACAAGAAAACACTAGTTTGATGCTAAAATAATTTGCAAAATGCTGAAGAGCAGGAGTATATATGAAAAAGTAAGGACTCAGAAAGTGAAGTTCTTCCAAATTAAATCAAGACTGAGGAATGTAATTGAGGAGTCATTCCTTTGGACTGCCTCATAGCAAGCATTGATACTTCTGAGGGGCAAATATTTTGGTACAAGACTAATCTGTACAGCATCCAGGGAGAAGTGCTACATCTCTGGGGAGAGGATGATAGCTTCTGATACTTGATTTTTTTTTTAATGTGAGGTTGTTCTGAAGCCAGGCGGTGGGTTAATAAAATAATACATTTTGGCAGGGACCCAGCAGGGACTGGGATGCCAGGGAGTGTCCCTGCAGAGGAGAGATGTGTGAACATCTATCACAGCCACACTTCATTGTGCATGGAGGGGGTGCAGCTCTGGCTGTGCCTCAGCAATGCCTGACAGCTCTGAGGAAAATAACACAAAGGTTTTTATCCCAAGATGTTGGAATCAGAGGGGGGCTAAAGTTCTGTGGTTCTTATTGTAGTGCCCAAACCCCAGAGTAGGAGGCCAGATCCTACAGAGGGCATATGCAAACTGTCTTGTACCTACAGCTGTGRCAGCTTTACAAGGGGATGAGGCCACTCTTTGTGGCCTTTGTCCTTCATCTGGCATACAAGGCCACTTCTGTAAATCAGCAAGATTGCAGCAACCTRAGATTTCTCCTCCACCAGACATCTTGCAGAAAATTATGGCATTTTCCAGGGTGAAATGCAAGCCTGAAGAGTTATTCTGCCTTTGTTTTCCTCCTGCCCTTAAATAGCAGACATTTTTGTGCAGTAGCATCCCAATAACCTGCCTGTAAAGGTGTAGCCACCATCCTTTTTCCCTAAATTTCAATGGGTTTTGTCTCCCTTACCTTGTCTTTATCATCACCTATGCTGTAGGAGTGCCCAGTCCAAGCCMCAGTGTGGGAATGCAAGCCATGAGAGTTTGATTAGTATAATTGCTAGTATGTCACAGAATTTTTAGATTTTAATATAGGGGCTTAAAAGGGCAAAGATAGAGGAATTTGGGTGTGTCTATTCTCCTTTTCCTGGTTCTTCTTGCCCTCTGTCTTCTGCTGAGGTGGTGGTTTTTCGGGACTGGATTGTGGTGGAATTTCACAGTGTAACATAGGTCTTGGCTATTGGTGCATGGGGGAAAACAATGTGTATGTAGTTTTTAGTATAAGGGTAGAATGTGCCCTGGTAGGCAGTCACTCTGTGCTCTTCTAGCTGCCTGCTCACTCTACATTGAGCAGAAAGAATTTCTAGAGATGAGAAAAAGAATAAACAATCTTCAAAGCATACGCAAAGACTCCAACTCTCTTCAAACTTCGTAACTTCCTCTCAAGACTGAAAAACACGAGAAAACCTGAGACCACAGCAGTGACCAATTCTARTCCTACTGCACCAGCCTAGCTCCCATCACCAACCAGAGAAAAATCAAAGCAGTTTCCTGGCTTTTTTGCCTTTTGCCTTTTGGCTGGAGACCATGTAATCCCGACCTTCCACCCCTGGGACTGAGCAGAATTCTCTTCCAGACCAAAGGTCCCACACCTACCCCAACACTGCATTCTAAAGGCTGATAAAAACCAGCTGTCAACTCCTCTCTCCAAAGCTGAATGCTTCCTTCAGGGTGGAAGAGTGCTTTTCCTTCCCTGAAGAAGTCCAGTAACCCATCCTTTGCTGCAGTGCTGGAGCTGGAGTCCTCCTTGCAGGGGGGCTTAGCTGTGACTGCATAATTAATAGCAGTGATTTGCAGAGTGGCGAGAATGGTACCAACTGGAAATGATAAAATGGCTAAATAGTCTTTTTAAAATAGGAGGAATAATGTAAAATGTTCAAGGGGATGCCTTTCATTATGGTCCGTGCTTTGCAGCTGCTAGCTGAGAGTAGAAACACCTCATCATAAGCAAGATATTTATTCGACATGCCTGTTTCTGCCCAATTTTATTCTAGTCTCTGATCCCAAAATTCATTCTGACTCTGTGATGTGAAGCAGGGAGCAGGAGAAAGCTGTGCCAGGTTTTTGGTCTGAGTCATGGGTCTTGGGACGATCTCATGCAAGGCAGCATGAAGGCCAGGTTACCCAAAGGGCTTTTGGAGAGGTTTTCARACAAGACTGACTTTCAAAAAAGAGGGTGGACTTTTTGCAGGGCTTAAGGCAGCCATCCCTGCTASTATATCTCGTAAGCAGATATTCCAATGCTTCCAATGCTTCAAAAAATAAGATTTCTGTAGCCTAAGTGAACGCTGAACATCTCTGCGAACACATCGTGACCAAAGAGAGCTGAACATTTCTCAAGATCCAGGCACAAATCTCCCTACTGAAAGGACATCCTTCTCCCAGGTAGCAAGCAATAGAACAAGAGGAAAWKGCCTCAAGCTGTGCTAGGGGAAGTTTAGATTGGGGATTAGTAAAAATTTCTTCCTCAAAATAGTTGCCAAGCCCCAGAACATGCTGCCCAGGCCAGTGGTGGAGGCCTCATCCCTGGAGGAATTTAACAGATGTGTGGATTTGGCACTTGGGGGCATGAGCTGGTGGTGGGCTTGACAGTACTGGGAGAATGGATGGACTTCATGATTTTACAGATCTTTTGCAACCCAAATGATTCAGTGATTCTATGGTTCTATGACACATTTTTAGACTAGGCAAAGCAAAGCAAGACTGAGATGGGCCATGGGTCACCTTGTTTAGTTGCAGTCCATGGCCTTGAGCAAAGAATGTACAACCCCCAGACTGGASAAGGATCTCAAAGCAACTCGCAGTGCCCCAGCTCAGCAAAGTATTTCTGTTTGCAGCTGTGAAAAAAAAGCTGCTTTTTGATGGAAACTCAGGACAGCAAGGAGATTAATGGCATGATCACCTTATGACCTAGCTTGACAATAGGTGGCTGTAGCAGAGAAGGTAGAAAAGTACTGTTCTTTGAAACTCAGACTGGAACAATTTGGACAAGGAAAACCCACAGTACACTAGTCTGTAGCTGGACAGATAAATATGGCCATATCAGAGCCCCTAACTCAGCTAACCTAGAAATAAAACAAGTCCTCAGATGAGGAAGGGAGAGGTTGGATTCAAACCCAAGCAGGGACCTTAGCCAGTTATGTTCAATCCAGAAAGCAGATATATCACTGGTCAAGGAACTGGGAGGTCTTAAAACCCAGACCAATCAGTGTCTAGATCCGGGAGTTCTGAACAATAGAACTGGCTGTTTGTCTTATGATCAAGAGGACTTGAGTCATTATTTGTGTCTCCAACCTACGACCGCACATAACAAAAACTTCTCCCAAATATGCCCTGGGCTATGTAATCATAATCCATAGACAACACCAGACTTTTATGTTTTTACCTGAAMTCTTCTTTGCTTTTCACAGGAGTCAATTCATACCTCTGTCTCACTCAATCCTTTGCTCATTTGGAAACATAGATTTTGAAGCAAATCTGTACAGCTCAAGTGGGGTCTACTTTTCAAGCATCTATGTCCCATTTAGTCCCTGTTGATACTCTAGGTGCAATTTTCTCCCTGCTGGGACACTGCTGTGGGTGCTCAGAGTTCCTCATCTGCTTACACTGCTTGGAGACCAGCACACAAAACCATGTGTGTTTGGCATTCTTTAAGACATGCTTAAGACATTCTTGTGATATCCAGCCTGAGTTRTCTTCTTTTTCAATTGGTTTCATTAAAGAATGGTCTTTAAGGGGATGCTATGAAAGCCTTTCATCCTTTCATAGATGCACCCAGGCTTGGTTGTTATGCTCTTATCCTAAACTGCCAGGAACATACCTGAGATTAACCCTTTTTGCTGACAGCAGTGATTTTTTTCCCCCTAGTGATTTCTCTGTAATCCTGATGTGATTTCTCTCTGATTCAACCTTATGGTTCTGTTAGGTTTTCTGTTTACCTACAAACAGGTTTTGGTTTGTCTTMCATATTGGGGTATGTTCRTCATAAAAACATTGTGAAATAGGTGCTGAGAAAAGTATAGCACTTTTAAGGTTKTAATATGGATTCATGGCCTGACTCAGCACTGAATTACTTGAATTTTATTTCTGAGCCATTTCAAGGATTAATTGCAGGCTGGCACAAAAGCTTAGGCAGGTGTTTGTTGCTTTTGCTGCCTGGTATCATCACTCTTGAATAAAAAAGGCTGCTAYGTATCACTTATTCACTTAATTGTATGGAATCTACAGGACAAATATTCATGAAGTTATTTTAAGTGAGGAACTCTGTGGGGTAAATGTTCATGAAGCTTGTTCTCTCCTCAGCCAAATAGAAGGCATATTTAAAAGCCATATGTCACTTTGTKCTCAGAGTCAAGTGCTTGTCAGCAGGAGTGCCACCCCAAGAGTAAATAGCTTCTTGAAAATACCTGAGCTAAATCTACCATCTTTCMGTTTAAAAGTTTTTYCTTCTTCCATCACTATCTGCCCATGTTAAAAATCACTCTTCAAATCTTTTATAAGYCCTCTTTAAGTACAAAAAGACAACAATGAGGTGTCCCCAGAGCYTTCTCTTCYYCAGGCTGAGCACYCCYAGCTCAGTCTCCAGAACAGAGGGGCTGCAGTCCTCAGAGCATCTTCACAGCTGCCTCTTGACTCACTCCAGCAGCTTTGCATCCTTCTGATGTTGAAGTCTCYAGATCTGGAATCAGCTCTGCAGGTGGGGTCTCACCAGAGCCAAGCAGATGGGCAGAATTACCTCCCTTGAATGCTGGTAAATAGTATTTAAACATGGACACAAAGGCATAAGGCCTCAGTGAATTATTCCAATCTGCTGGATCTGCCTAATCCAACAGAGCCACAGCTAGTGCATGGGTGTGCATGTGCTTTAACAGGCACTGCTGGGAAGGACCACCCTGCCTATAAACCCAAGRAGATTAAGTATCATCCCAAAGGATGCATTCATACAGAGGCTGAGGGCTCTGACCCTTTTAGCATATATTCCCTGTCCCTCTCCAGAACAGAGATCTAACCCAATGTTTTCTTCTTGTTTCTCAGTTTCTGAATCTAGTCCCTGATTGGCTCAGGGGAGAAGTTCTACTAATGTCAACAGGACATGATCAGTTGTGAAAAGCCACAGTCTTGATAAACTACAATAATTCATATTCACTGAGGAGCTACTTCTCACTGCTCTGTTTATCCCTCCCACAGCTGTGATAACAGCAAGACTTTTGCTACAAGAACAACCCAGAACATGCTACTTCCCTATGAAAACATAACAGCTTCAGTTACTGACTCATCCTAATACTCTGTGGGACAACTCCTATATTTTTACACTTTTTAAACATTTTGTTCTTCCCTGTTCTTCTGTCTTCTGCTCTTTTTTCCTTCACAAAAAGTGCATGCAATGTTCTTTGCTTGTTGTTTCATTTTCTTGCTTTTTTGRTAGTTTGGTGGTTGCTTTTTTTAAACTGGAGAAGGTGAGCCAGGGAAGGAGCATATCAGAGCACATTAAGGCAGACAATAAAATGGCAAGCCAGCAGTTTTGCTCATGGCAGATATGTATGTGGCAGAAAGCAYCTCTGAATAAACAATAACTAASAAAATAAAAATAATAAAAATAAAAGCAGCAGAAAGCTTACTTTCATTCAACCAGGCCAAAAAAGTAAAATTTTGGCAAGAAATAATCTGAGAAAGTGCCTGAAGAGCTGGAAGTAGGTTCTGAAACATGCAGAAGAGCCAAAAATATGTTTGGCCACAAACAGTATGTGATGCATTGCAAAATGCTTCAAGAGGAGATATTTAAAGGGTGGGATGGTTGGCATGGAGAGGAGAATGGGGGAGGCATCACTGTGGGAGGAATATCTTTAGCCTTCAAGCAACAGCCACTAAAACATCCAAAATGCTCTGCCTCCCCAGAGGTGACAAGGGTTGAAAGTTTTGTGCAGGACAGCTTTTGAGGGATAATGTAATCTCATTTAAAATTATTTTTAACTGTTCCTTTCATAGTGAGAMGGAAAAGCCCAAAGATAGGGCCTGATTCAGGGATGTCAGTAAGGTTCGGATTAATGAGGTTTGGATTGTACCCATGGTGTAAAAGACAATGCTCCAATCTAGCCATAAATTTAGTTACTTACATTAACATTTGTATTTCCTTTAATTTATTTAACCAAGAAAGTCAGCAGAGGCCGGTAGGTCTCAGTATTAAGAATGAACTGGCCAAGACAGCAGCAGATAAAACTTGCACCAGCGTAAATCAAAGCTTCCATAAGTCATACTATACTCAAGAAAACATGGGTGAGTAAGGCAATAAAATGTGACTATTTTTGCTTTAGTGTCTTTTTCTCAGCTCTCACTTTCTGCTGGAACCAAATGTAATTTCTCCTTTGTCTTTTTAAGAGGTCCTGGAGACAATGGACCAAACATATTGCAAATGCAGGGTCTAGATTGGCACTTCAGGAGCTGGGGTTTGCAAGAAACTCACAAGTGTTTTGCCTCCCTTTATGGCCAGATAATAACAAAGATGAGATCCAGAAGCTTTACTRCTTCTTTTCTTAATGTTGGAAATTCCAATGTAATTCCAACTTAATAATGTTGGAAAAGTCTGCACCTCCACTCTATTAGACCCACATTATGAAAAATTATTGCAGTCCAGCATTGTTTTGCCCTGTATAATTTGAGTTTTTCCACATAYAGACAGCTGTCCATCCTAGAAATGGATCTGCTCGATTTTTCTCATCTCAGGGTGCAGAGAGTCATGGTGAGCCCTGCAGAGGGGCTGGTTCAGCATCTCACCTTCCCTAGCATGGGGCTGCAGAGACACCRTGGATGCAGTTTTCACAAGTGTGAATATTTAATCTTTGGAAGTTCATCTTGGCAAGTAGCCCTTTTCCCATCCAGTCATGGAACCCACCTCCTCAGGCCTTTCGGGCATACCAAGTACATTTTCCTCCTTTCCTTTCCTTTCCTTTCCTTTCCTTTCCTTTCCTTTCCTTTCCTTTCCTTTCCTTTCCTTTCCTTTCCTTTCCTTTCCTTTCCTTTCCTT
>CADDXX010000447.1:555921-558421 GCA_902810485.1 Alauda arvensis
AGGGGTATGGACCAGTATCCACATTGCTTAGGGATGTCCCTGTCTAGAGTACACCTCCCTAGAGAGCACATGGCTTCTCCCAGCTCAGGTGTTGCCTCTCTGACCCTAAGACCATAGAATTGTTTTGTGTGTTTTGGCCAAATTAAATTGTCTGCAATAATATGTGGGGTGTGCTCAGACCACTGGAGTGGTGTTTTCTAGCAGAAAACCACTGTTTGAGGGAGTAAAACCTGTTGGGATAGTGCATGGGACCAGCAAGGCCGAAATAGGGTCAGACTGACATGACTGCTCATGAGGACTCTTGAGTAAATTCACTTCAGGCAGGGAATGTGGCAGGGGAGTGAACAATGTGGACCACCAGGATGGTCTCAAGCTCATCTTTTGGTGTYCTCCTGGTCAGCAATGCAGACAAACCCTTTTTGCTGGGTCAGCCATGGAGGCTTTGAGTTCATCCTATGTATTATGTACAGGTGAAAGAGGCATTGTCCCTTTTGCACCTTGCACACACGRCTTCCTCTCTTTGCTCACAGCCTTTAAGAAACTGAAATGCAATGTGGCAAATCCAGGTCTGGSGAAGGGGTTTGAAGGAAAATTCATATCACTCCTCCAGTCATCAAATACCTTATCTCTTTGAAAATGAACCACAATAAAACCAGTATTAAAACAAAGGGGGCACTAAATTWGCATCCTTAGTGAGTGCACCACACATGGAGTAAGAGACCAAATGCAGTCATCATGATGTCCCCTTGTGTTTGAAGTAGTCATGTCGAGCTTACTTGAAGTCAACATAGAAAGAAGGACATTGACACACATTTTCTCTAACATGCAGTGTTGAGGCAAGATAGATGAACTGCTCTCCAAGAAACTCTCCAAACCAAAGACATCTGATTGCTGGTGCAGATAAGAAGAATCCATGTCCAGGAGGAACTGAGAACTCTCTCATTTACAACAYTGCCTCAACTACTATCACTTAAAAATAACTCTGAGGCACCCAAGACACTCCATTACATGGATGAAAGTGGGATGGGTGAACCTGTGGAGTATATGGAGAAGTAGGGAGGGCTGGACTCAAGATGTGCAGTGAAGGACATTCAGCAACAGTGGAAATGTGCAGGGTTAAACCAGCATCTCTATGCAAAGGAGAAGGCATTGTCTGAGCAAAAGCTTTCCAACATCAAGGAGCAGCAAACAAGCTGCAGGAAGAAAAAATACGGCAACTGTACTCTATAATGAGAAAGAGTAATACACTGCCTTCCTGTTGGCAGGAGTTGTGTATTTCTCTTTGTGGGCATGGGTGAAGGGCAGGTCCCACACCTCCAGCATCCACCTTGCCATGCACGGCCGGCTGGGAAATCCCAATCTCTTGGCAAAGGCATTTTTGTAGCTGTGATGGCTCACGGAAAGGCAACTGACCCTGCTGAAACCCACTCTGAACCTCTGAAAAGTGAGCACTGGCTGCCAGGGTGAGATGCACTGCAACTCATGTTCAGGATCCAGCCCCAGGAGCAGGGCAAAATTCAACAAGAGGCACATAATTAACTTCAGATGTACCTGTCAAGATGTCACAGACACAGTCCTGGAGAGGAGCAGCRTATTATTTGTTTCTCATAATGTAGCAATTATCTTGTTGTAAGGGGGGCTGCCTCCAGTGCTCTCTTGCTGCCTCTTGTTTTCCTTCCACATTCATTCACACATTATTTAACTTTTGACTTGGACACAGCAGGTAAAAGCATTTAACAGCTTGGCTGCCTGCTCAGACAGAGCTGAGAAAGGGAGGGGGAGGAGGAAGTGGCAATTTTTTGCCTTAAATTTTCAAGGTTTCTGTGCTACATTTTTGTAAGGGAGGAGCGAAAGAGAATGGAAGGGGAGGGGGGAGCAGGAAATGGCATTCCACAAAGACAGACTCACATTTTCCAGGATTATGACACGCTCTCTGCTGTCCCCAGCCTTCACTGGGAGATGCATTCCTGCTCCATAGTGGAGAATAGGTCAGTGGTAAAAATTTCACAGGAACTCCATCATTGTCCTCATGGGACATGTTCATCAGGAGGAGAGAGTCAGGCGTCTCGCTCTGTCGACAGAAATCCACATCACAAAACATGTTATTGCGGGAAGGTGGGGAAGGGAGACCCATGGCCAGATAGAACCCATGACTTCATTCTGCTGGATTATTTCCCCCTGGCTTGCTGGAAACCTGTGGATCTGGAGGGGATGGACAGATGGATGTTTTGCTGAACAARTGATACAGGCAGGAGAGAGAAAACAGGGTGGATGGGATTTAAAGTGCTGGAAAAGGCTCTGCCCCAGGGGAAAATTAACTTATAGTTTATATAAAAGAAGGTATCACTCTGTGATACTGCCAATTATGGATCTAMCTGAGCTTGCCCAAAGCAATAGTAGCAGCCAGGGCAATGTAACAGCATTTGTCCAGTGGCAGTCACTAAACACAGGAAGGTCTTTAAAGTGGAGTAAAGTTCATCACTGCAATAATAACTCAATC
>CADDXX010000447.1:563421-572892 GCA_902810485.1 Alauda arvensis
CACTGCCTGTGGAAGGGGCTGACAGCTGGCCTGTGAGCCTGAAGTGTCAGTTAGCAAACAAAGAAATCGATAAGGTTTGTGTTTACTCCTGAAAGTAATTTTACCGAGGTTGTTGACATGGAAACCGAGAAGAGAAGAAGAAAAAGAAGAAGATAAACAAAAGAAACCTGCAGCTGGAAGARKTATTTTTAGAAAAGTTTTGTAAATGCTRGCTGAAAACAGTAGTGGAGACTGCTTTGTACCAATGAACACTRTGTTGATTTATTGCAACAAATGGTTTTTCCAYTGGATTCTCAWGGAAGACTGGAYCCATCTCATCACCACTGCACCCTCAGAAGGAAACKACACCCTTCTACARGGTCATCTTTGCTCTRACAAAACCACATCTGTCACTCCAGGAGGACTTAACTGGACTGCTACCAGCACCCTGACCAACAGGRTGCCAGGTTGYATTCTGATCCTGTCAGTGTTTTCTWTTTTGYTTTGTCTGYRTTTTGTACTACTACATTTTTATTTTTAATATTCTTAGTAAAGAACTATTATTCCTATTCCCATATATTTTGCCTGRAAGCCCCTTAATTTCAAAACTTAGAATAATKCAGAGGGAGAGGGTTTACACTCTCCATTGCAAGGGAGGCTCTGGCTTTTCCCTGGCAGATATCTGTCTTTCCAAACCAAGACAAGTTCCTACACTATTCTATGATTTCCAGCAAGACTCGGTGTTCCAAACCTGCAYATGAACTGTGGTGATTCCCCATTATGGTTTCACTTGGTGGCTTCTCAGCATTGGATTCCAATGGCAAAGCCTCTCCAGCCTGTGGCAGTGCTTCAAGGGATACCACAGGGTATACCCAAGGGGAGGGTGAGGCTGGCACACAGAACACTTGCGTGCAGTACAGAGTCATTTTGTGCACGAGGAGTGAGCCAAGCAGAGCCTGCTCAGAAGGTCCTTGGTTTTACTCAGGAAATGCTTTTAGTGAAGAAAGAGCTAGTCACAGCAGGTCAGGAGGTTCCCTGTCCAGAGACAGCACYGTATTTAACAAATTAAGCTGATTGAGGTTAGTGGTCAAGTCCCTTTTTATGTGTGTTTGTTTTGATACACAGTGGTGAACCAGAGTCCTTGTGGGGTCCTACTTTCCTGCTGGAACAAGCTGCCAGCTAGAGATGAGACAGCAAAGGAGGAATAGCTGCAATCCTGTATTTGCTTGCTTTRAAAAGCCACTTRAAATTAGTTCAGTGAATATAGTCCYGCATGTATGGTTCTAAAAATTAATAAATCAGGCTATGTGCAAGGAAACTTGATAATTAACAAACCACCTCCCTTCACAGTATGCCAGACCCCCATCTCACTTACATGGGGGGKCAATCATCTCTCCCAGAGTGTCTCTGGTTTTGCACAACTGGATGGAGAAAAAAACCTGAACTGGTAAGGTCTCAGAGTTCAAAATTATAAAGCTATTTATGTTATGATGTTATCTTCACACTTGTGATTTCAGCGGCATGTGAAAAGGATTGATGCAGAAGAAAAGGCCAGCAGATCAGTCCACAAAGCTTTACCATGGAACAGTGACCAGGGAGGATCTCCAGTGTGCTCAGCACTTTACCCAGGTACTGCCCAGTATCATGAAGCTGGGGAGAATCTAATTTACACGTCTGATGATAAACAGCTGAGGAGGTTGAAAGACTCAGACTGGAGAAAAGGAGGCTCAGGGGGGATCTCCTGCTCTCTAMAACWCCCTGAAAGAAGATTATGGTGAGATGGGAGTTGGTCTCTTTAGTAGGAAGTGACAGAACAAAATAAATGTCCTCAAGTTGCTGCAGGGAAGGTTTAAATTGGATACTTCCCCTAAAGAGYTCTCAAACCCCARAACAGGCTGCCCAGGGCAGTGGTGGAGTCCTCATCCCTAGAGGAATTTAAAGGCCATGTACATGTAACACTTGGGGAYATAGRTYAGTGGTRGACCTCTCAGTGCTGGGGGAATGGTTGGACTCAATGGTCTTAGATGCATTTTTCAGCCTAAATGATTCTCTGACTTGGKGAAGCTAAAGGGAAATTTTATTGCTCTTGGCAAATCCAACCCTGCTGGAATGGAGCAGAGGAGACATGCCCAGTGATAGGATGAAAGGTATTGGTCCAAAATGTAACATGGGAAACTGCAATTAGTTATCTCAGACTTTCAAGGAATTAAGTTTCCTGAGGTACYCCTGAGGTATCCCATTTCTGAAGTATCCCATTTATTTCTAAAGAGCATTTGATACTGCATTTTATCCAAGCACCCAGTGAGGCTAAGCAGAATGTTGGAAGTAGGCAGTCTGTATTCACTGACACAGAGGAGCATCTAGCCTGAATGAGGGATGTACTTTTGCATAGTAGCTGTGCTGGGACTTCTCCTGAACCYATGGAAAAAAGATGGATCTCTACAATGAAGCCTGAATCACTGWAAGTTTCACTAGTGACCAGTGAGATCCTAGAGTAGCCACAGTCCAAACCAAGCAAGTCTCATGTCCTTTAGAATGTCCAGGGTTCTTGTGCTGAGACTGCTAAATAAACAGGTCAGGTTGGCCCCAAGGCTCCTACAAACTGATGTGACTTTGYATGATTAAAAGTCATTTATCAGTGTGGTGTCTTGGCCTTCACAGAAGTTGCTGGGAACAAAGCAGAAAAATATCAGCTCCTGAAAACCTGTGATTTTAATGTGGACCAAGAGCATTTTATAGAAGCCTCTTGGGTTGACACTGAAACTTTACCTTGCCCTTTAGAGCAKCCTGGCTGACAAAGGACTTGTGGAGGTTAACCATATGCTATGTCAGGGAGTGCAGGTCTGATTAATGTCAGAATACAAGTTCTGAAGGATGAGGAAAATAYGTTCATACCACTCTGTGTAAATCATACTTAATTTTTCATCAGTAGACAGAGGTTGTGGGGAGGAGGACTGGGAAACACAGAGGTCAAGTGACTTACCCCAAGCTGAAGAGCATTGCAGGACAGAAATTTCCAAACCTGCAGATGAATCACTTGGTCACTGGGGTCTCAATTTAATTAGCTAGTGTGTTTTTATTTAAGAATGACATTGCAKTTCATTTGCTTGTAATTCACGGACATCACCCCACTGYGTGCAGACYGAGATCAAAGAGATGGCTCCTGCTGTCAGCTGTGCTGCTAGAAAAGGTTTCTTTTCTTGCCCTAAATTTGAGAACATCAATAGTATCTAAAACATTCAGCAAATTATTTCTTTTTTACTTGAAARCATACTCCCTTCAAATAATTTCCTCCTTCTTTGGTGCAGGTTTCCACACTCTGAAAGCTCCATGCAGAGACCAAAGAAATAAATCAGATCCCAAGCATTCTGCCCCATTGCTCATTTTGCAGATCCGTATTTTGCAAGAGATCATTTTCATGTGCAAACAGCAGYCTGCTCACAAAGTTGGCAAAATAAAAATATTTTCTGAAATCACTGGCCATCAAATCCCTGTATAAGCTTGGAGTAATTAAACCTGGGTTATGATAACAATGTGAATGCACATGATGCCTTGTGTAGTATCTGCATGGGTTCTGCTGCCACAGTGTCAGATTTGGGGGTAATAGCTTCCCAGACTTGTCTGAACACCATTCTCTTCACTCCTGGCCTGAGAACACAATTGGATTGTTTTTCCCAACTTAAGGGATTGTGATCATATTCAGTAAAGGGGTGCTCAGAAAAAAAATCAGGTTCATGACTAATAGAAACTCTCACTGAACTCACATAGTACTTGGGCAATGTTAACCCCAGGAAGGAGACCAGATCAATTGGTGGATGAGCTTTTTTTCATGATGAGCACCCAATTTGATGGTTCCTTCCAGTGCTGCTCTCTTCACGTTTCCCTTCTCTGTCCTCTCCTGCCTTCTGTGAYTCCTAGTAGATACCCAGCAGTGATGGCACTGGGAGGCAGAGGGCAGGTCAACATTTGAGTGGCTTTGCAAGAGGGTAATTTTTCCCAAACTATGTTCACAGAAGAGGGGCACTGTGGAGGAAAACCCCCAGCTGAAGGGGTAAGCTAGATGGTTTAAGTCTCACCACCTGATGAGAATAAGTAGGGAGGGAGGTGACAGCCTTGGGGCATCATGTCCTTTTTCTCAAGACATGCCAGCAGCCACCTGATGTTCACTCAAATGGGTGGGAGCCAGGCAGAAGGGCCCTCTTCAGGTCCTCCCTTCTCCAAAGTGCCCTCGCTCTTGTGTTTTGCTATTAGCACATTTAGGGTGAGCAGAAAACAGATACCCTCTTGGACCAAAAGGTCCATCCTATTCCCAAATTCATGTAATTATCCAAGGATGTGCCTCCACACTGATGTCAGCTAGGGACCAGCAGAGCAATAGTGATGGATTTAGTGAGGGCATGGGCCAGTCTGAGGAATAGCGTAGTGCCCARCCTCCCATACTCTGGAGAAACTGAGTGAGCTCTGCTCTTTCTCATTGAGGGACATGATTTTGCTTCTTCTTACCTCACCTTCCCATGTGTTAAGGGCATGGATATGGGCAGTATGATACACTGCAGTTTCACACCCTTGCTCTGTGACTTGCTCCTGTGTCCACCCATTTTTTATTTATAGTATCCCAGAAGCTGGTTAAACCACTGCTGTGTCCATACACATGCATGCACATACAAAATGGTTTATAGGTTTGGCAGAAAAGATCCAAAATGGTGCATTACACAGCCTCTAGGAATGGCATATAAACTGTCCTGGATATATCACACTGAAAAGTATTTGKATTTCAAAATACAAGTGCTGTGTTTCAGTGCTGTGCAAACTGATGCCTCAGATAAGAAGTATGGCATTAGTAGTTGTGGGTTTTTTTGCAGGTGAGGTGCCTTTATTCTGATATAAGTCCCAGATACTATTACAAAGAATTACAAGGGGGAAAAATGATGTTTATCCTGTGTAGCAGCAGTGTCTAACCCTGCCAAGCATCAATATTAATGTAATCACTTTGTGGTTACCTGGTAACCACAAAAAAGCACATACAGGAAGTGTGATTACAAGGGCTCCATAAACTCATCTTTAATTATCACCTATAGCCAGACACATACCATTAGATACTAGATTCTCTCTTAGATCAGAGTCTCATGTTCCTCATTTCTAACTTGAAAGAACTATCTCCTTATTTCAAAGTGACAAATTCTAAATGGAGTCATGTAAATTGTACTTCACAACTCAGTTAAAGAAATGTGATTACAGATCTGGAAGTAGATGCAGATATTACCAGGGAAGGAATGATGGCAGAAACCGACAGGAAGCAGTCAGTGTTTTCCAGGGGTCATTTGTAGGGGAACACATGGGAACAGGATTTCCATTGTTATGCACTTCAGAGTATGTGGTGCAGAGAGGAGGTGAGAGACCAGATTCCTATTTCTAAGTGCCTTGGAGGTTTTCATAAGGAGTCCATTTCCATTGCTGAGTTTTAAATAGTGTCTAAGCACACTGGGAAAAGTACACATTTTTATCAATTTTCCCTTTGAGTCCTCTCCTCTTGTGAGGAGATTAATGTTCTTGGCTTGCCCAATCACTGCCTTTGCTTCCATGTTGGAGGGGGTGGGATGAGTTGAGATGAGGTGGAAACATCATTTTACATGCTTATCCCAACAAAAGCCAAAAGAGATGTAGAGAGATGTCCTAGAAGTACTCTGAACGCAGTAGGCAGGAAAGCAGGTGCTGCATGAACGTGGATCATTTTAGGAGAGTCAGTCTGTCAGAKGTACCATGAAAATGTCCTCAGTGAAAGACCCCTTTTGCCCAGCAGGACACTGTTGGGATGATGACAAATGCAGCATCCTTGGGGTGGCTCAGTGTCCTCAACACAGCTGATGATGAGCCAGAGTACCAGTGAGCCGTAGTGCGTGCACACACCAATCTTCTCCAGAAACAATCAGGTGTTCTTATCAGGCTGGATGGGTCTGGAAAAAAAGATATTCTCCTCCAAACTCCAAAGAGAAGGAGTTAAAGTCACAGGCAGCAGCTGTAAAGGGGTGGGAGGGATCAGGGACTCACAAGGCAGCAGAAGCAAAAATACATCCTGCTGCATGTGCCCGGGAGCACAAATAATTAATTATTCCTACAGGGAACACATACTGTGGCAGAAGCTATCGTGAAATAAATGCAGAAACACAGGGATGTATTTGCAAACACTTTTAGTCCAGAAAAACTGAAATTAGTGACAGGCACTGATCCTCAGGTCCTGGTAGTTACCAATGGAGTGCTGAGTGATAGCTTTGCTCCAACTACCTACCCATTTTCTGCCCTTGGTTTTGTTGCTCCATCCCAAATTGCTTGCTCCTCAAGGGAGAATGCAGTCGAAAACAGGCTTTCTCTCCAAGGCATTTGTTATTCTGTGATAAATCATTCTTAGAGTCCTTGACAGTGCCTAAAGGGGCTGTAAGAAAGCTGGAGAGAGCTTTTGGACAAGGGCCTGGAGGACCAGGACAAAGGGCAATGGCTTCCCATTGCCAGAGGGTGAGGTTAGGTGGGATATTGTGCAGAAATTCTTGGCTGTGAGGGTGTTGAGGCCCTGGGACAGGTTTCCAAGAGAAGCTGTGGCTGCCCCATGCCTGGAGGTGTTCAAGGGTGGATTAGACTGGGCTTGCAGCAACCAGGTCTAGTGGAAGGTGTCCCTGCTCATAGCAGGGGACGGAACAAGATGATCTTTAAGGCCCCTTCCAAACCAAACTATTCTGGGAATCTATGATTCTGTGATCCATGTTTTAGGTGAAAATTAGAAGTGAGTGAGAACTTACTTTTCTGCTTTGAAGGGATGGCCTTTTATTTTGTTAGTTTCCAGTTCCCGAAATCTGAACGTGTGAACACACACAAAAATCCACCAGAAAACAAAAAATATATCCCCTCAAAAAAGATTGAGTTCAAGGGAACCACCCAATTTAATTTGAAATCCAACTTTTAAGATTGGATTAATTAATACATTTTTTTTGTGTGTGTGAAACAAGTGCTTGTCCCATGAAAAATTATGCCACAAAAGGGTCAAAATGTTCCTTTCCATGAAGGTGCAGACACACAGACACTGGTCATTGTCTGAATGTGCCTGCTTAGTTTTAACTTGTGATTGTGCTGAAGTCAGGACTCTGAAAATAGTTTTCATTTCAGTGAAAACTACACTTCCTTTGTTGTGAAAATAAAAGTTTTGACTAAGACTTTATGATGACTCAATTTATGATGCTGGGACCAATGCAATTACACAAATGCAATTTGTGTATCAACAACTCCTTGAAATTTCAATTATATTTGATATATGTGTTTTCTATTCCTAACTGAGTTTGGTTTGGGGCCAAATTGTTCCATTTTTATTCATCCTTTCGTAGTTGGAGCCTTTCTTACTGCATGCTTCATATCTGATCCCTTTCTTTCAAACTAATGGAGGTTTCCCTGAGAAAAAAGGAAGACAAAACTCACTATAAGAGCAGAAGTTCTTTTTCATAGCTCTCCATCTGGTACGTGATCTGTGATCATGCCTCCATGTCATTATGTTTGCAATGTTTATTGGAAAAATCAATCTTTAACTTTAGGACTTCACACAGGAAATACTAAAGTAAATTAGAACCCTATACATCCATTTTCAAATTTCCTTTCAACCTTAGAGTACCTACTTTTCATTTAAAGAATCAAGATTTTTTTTCCCCAAGCCGTTCTATTTTTTTCATAATTGACAAAATTTCCTGGAAATACAATTTGCCCAGCCACCTTCCTTATTATCTCCAGGCAATATTGGCAGCTAAGCACTTGTGGACATTCCCTTTCACTACTGGTACTAAGACTTCATGAAGTTTATGCAGAATTTATGTATTAATGTCAGCTCATTTTTGAAATATGTAATAGGAAAAGATCAACCAATTTCTGGCCACCTACATTTCAGAAGGTATTGGCTGGTATAGAGTAGTGTATATATATATATGTATATATATATATATATACAGAATCATTTTAAGAAACATCACATTTTCTGGGCCAGAATCCAAGGGTGTATAAAGTAGTTTTAGTCTGTTATAACTGGATGGAGAGTTAGATGGAAAACACCATTCTCAGAGAGTTWGGGTGCATGTAAATTTCTTTCCAAAACTTATGCAAGTGGGAGTCATTATTTTTACTTTTATTTTGGTGGATGAGATTTTGCTCTTCTGGATACTCTCAGAGAGCAACACAAAGCCACATCCAGTGAAGACAAGACCCTTCAGCCCCCATCMGTTCCTTCGAGCTCTGAAGCTGAACGCACCCCATTCATGCTGCTTCTGGGTTGGGACAGAAATACTGCGACAGAAATTTAAAAAAATATAATATTACAGTGACAGTCTTGATTCTGAAGACAGAGACAGCCTCATGGGATGAAGCCATTGGGACAGACCAGGTAATGGAAAGAGAAGATGTAGAGGACCCTCCAACCCCTGGTTCCCCCTCCAGGTCTGATCCTGTGCTGCTCTATTCTGTGCAACCTTTGCCACTCAGAGCTAGAGAAACAAGGAGAAAGTYATGCAATGCTGACTTTGTCCCTTTGTTTTTGCGCTTTTAAAAGGGCAACGAGGCTACTTTGCAAATCCAGCCAGGCAGTCAGATCTGTTTTCCACAGAGCTGTCTTCAGGTAGAAGGTGCTAGTGAGGAGTAGGATAATCGTGTTCTTCACTGTTGATATYTGATCCCTTTAGATCTGACGTGTCCTTGARGCTTCTCATGGARCCAACTCATCTTYATTATYCCAGGAAAAAGCTGTGTTTAAAACMCAGCTGAGCAGTACAAGGTTGTCTTTAATGATGCCAATGGGARGTTGCATAATGTTAAAATCAAGTTCAAAAGTAATCAGATCTCTCTTTTAAAAMTTGTGGGACCACATCCATCAGCTGAAGATCCAGCTCCTTTCCACAACAGAGCAGACACCATAATAAACAGATGGAAACAAAACCACATGCTGCCATGAAATGAGACTGAGCATCAAAATCTATGAAGGAGAGCCAGATTCAGTGATGCCTTTAGGTGTTAATGTGGTTCAGCTATTTGCAGGGTTTGAGGGACCACCACAAACCCTCAGAGGCCCACAGTGTGGAGCCTGGTGGTTTGGGGGCTGCAGCAGCTGAGGTGGGAACAGCACAAACCCCCCTGCATACAAAATTGCTCCAGCATAACTGGACCAGAGCTGGGATCCTGGGAGGTGCAACCAGCAGTACACCCAGCTTTGCAAAGGTAGTTAGTGTTCTTTCCCTGGGAACTCTTCACACAGCCAGCATCAGATGCTATTCATGAGTTGTGGGATCGCTCTCTCAGATTGGTTCTATAATTTATTTCCAATTTCCAATAGCCCATGGGCTGGACTTTACTTCTTTTATTTCTTTCTATTCTTTTAGGCTCATCTGCCTGCAACTTATTGCTCTGTGCTGATGGCTCATGGCTCTGTAAGTCATTAACATTTCTGTCCCTTCCCTGGGAAGGAGCCATTTA
>CADDXX010000447.1:573252-596534 GCA_902810485.1 Alauda arvensis
AAAAAAAAAAAAAAAAGAAAAATAAGACTGATTATGTTACAACACAGCACACCAGAAAGTTAACTAATGACCTGCCTAAAACTGAATGGCTGGACTGCCAACAGAACCAGAATTTGCAGAGCCTGGTCAAGGATRTTCAGATGCATCTTAGAATTTTCCCAGTGCTCCAGGCTAGTGAAAGAAAAGCTGTAGGTATAGGCAATTAGAAAGGCAGCTGACAGATGCAAAGAAGCTGGATCCAAACTTCTCCAGGGTTCTGTGATGTCTGGATCACAAGTWTGCAGGTGACAAGTGGCATGTTTTTTATCACATCCTGTTTCTGCAGGTGGGAATCATTTGTGTGTTCCATCAGTCAAATGCATCCAGAGCTATAACCTCGCAGGCACAGTGCTTCCTAGGAACAGAATCCATATCCTAAACAACTGGAAATGACTGGTGGGGGAGAGAAAGCACTTTATGAAAACATCTATGAGTAGGGTTTATGTGGAGAGCAACCCCAGGTTGTGTACAACCCAACTGAAAGAGGAAGAGAAAGAAGGAAAAAAGCCAACAATATTTTTCTTTGCTGCATGACCTACTAATTTAATATTTTTTTCCACAGAGACGTGGACAGATGTATCCTTACTTAGCCTTTTGGGATCATAGATTCATAGAATGGCTTGGTTGGAAGAGAGTTTTAAAACCATYTAGACYAAACTCCATGGCAATAAGYAGGGTGATCTTYCACTAAAYCAGGTTGCTCAGARCTTTGCCCAACCTGGCCTTGAATTTTTCCWGGGATGGAGCATCTACCACCTCCCTGGGCAATCTCTACCAGTGTTTCACCATCCTCATTGTAAGAAATTCTTCTGTGCAAAGGGCTCCCTGCAGACCAACCCTTTAGACAGTGGGGTGCASAGAGACCTGGAGCAGACTCAGCAGATCTGACCATCAGATGATCTAAACCAACCATAATTTCACCCTGTGGTTCATGTATTAAGCTCCTAACAGTACAGTGTTGGTGATTACAGTTCTCTTGGGGGTAAAACAGAAAATCCTGTGAGACAGTYAAGTTTTTCTTCTTGTGGGGCAATATTTGCGTGGATCTGGGGTCCATTTAACCTTTATCTGCCCTTCACTCAATGTCTTGAATTTCTTCTCCACAGGGTGCTGCTGTGGTCTGATTTCATTAGGCTCCCAGCAGAAGGGTTTAGTGATGCCATCAAAGGATGGGTATGTTTAATGCCACAGCTTCCAAGGAAACTTCTCATGAGCTCACCCAATCACCTGCATTAATTCCAGCTGTGCTCACARCTTCATATAGAGAGGATACAGAAGAGAGAAAATGCCACTTCTCCAGCTCAAAAAGACAATGGCCAGTCCTGAGCAGCAGGGAAAAAGAGAGATCTACTTCAGATCACCTGGAGATGGTGTCATCAGGGAAATAGGTTGCAGAGAGAAAGATTGTCTTGGCAGGAAAACAAAATTCCCAAGAGGTAAATCACTTCCTGCCATTTCTTTTAAAACAGAGCATAAGAAAAGTATCATCCCCATTTCTCATCTGGACACCAGCAGAAAAGTGAYGGGCTGCAGCTCTTTCAGCACAGGCCACAGCAAACAGGCTCTGAAAAAGGCTCTCTGATCCTTGTCAAGGCAAGACATATTCAATGASGTGGGTACCCCCAGTCTGCCCTCTGCCTGGATCCTGGTCACAGGAGTGAGTGCACAGGAGGAATCAGAGTGACTGTGGCACATCTCATCCCCAGTGTGCTTTTGRCAGAAAAGCAGAGAGAGAGTCTGGCCAGGGTAGGAGAAGCAAAAGGGAGTGATACCACTCCAGCTGTTTGCAGACCAGGTKTAGGCTCATCCTTCTAATCCCCAGCACCATATTCCCCATCAGAAAACATTTAAAGACCGCAGGGTCTCAGAAGACCAACAGCAGGATAAGAAAGAATAAATATATATACTGTATCTGGCAGGTGGGAGGGAAAGTAAAAAGTGGCAAAGTCACAAAGAAGAAGCAGTATCCCATGAAAGCCAGTGTTAAAGTGAGGTGAATATTTTTGCATTTCAGGAGCTACAGCTTCTGTGTGTTGTACTGTGAGTTGGGAGTATTTGTAATGGGTCAGGACTGCTGGAAGACATTTCGCAGAGCTTTATTGCCACAATATCAGTCTCAATACCAGGTTTCAAACAATAAAAACATGGCAATAACTCACGTCTTGCTAGGAACAGCCAGCAGCCAGCAGCCAAAGATCTCTTTGTTACATTRYATTTTAAAAGCTTTTCAACCAATAGCATATTGCTAAAGCTTACAGACAACTGTTTTAGCCAATTACCAAAGGCACAAGTACACCTGTTTCAAACAATACTTGCTTGTTATGTTTTRAATTAACAATACACAATATTCCATTATTAAACKTAAAACTTTCTAAGTATATTTTTCTGTGGTATCAATGCTTATCATGGCTAAGCCTAAGACTCACATTATTGTTTAATGTCCTTGCTTGCTATATTTTTGTATCTTCTTCTGCTTTTCATAATTTGCAGCTGCAGCTAGCTCAAAATTCTCTGCTCTTTCTGTTCCTGAAGCCTGCTTTCTCAGCTCCTAAAAGCCTTCTTACCTTTAGYATTTCCCACATMCTGTCCTGCTTTTTTATGGCAGCTTGAAGGCAAACAAGATGAAACCTTACAGTTTGCTTGCACTTTTAAGAGGATAAAATCATGAGTCAATAATAYATCTGGGACTTTCCAGGGTGTTACCCAGTTATTAGTCCAACAAGGCCAAGGTCCTGGGTCCCAAGTGACATAGAAACCCCAGCTGTCCTCAGCTTTGTTCAAGACAAATTGTGGTGCATMCTGCAAAGTGGGAAGTTTCTCTTATAATCTTGTAAGCACATCTCTACCAGATTCTGCTGACCTTGTCTGAGTGKGAAAAGTGTGGGAACAAAAAGGTAAAGGAATGAAGAATCCCTCCCCAAATCTAAAATCCACTGTAATATCTGGGATAATACCACCAATTGCAGATGAGGCTAAACCTCTGAACATGGGATTTTTCTRGCATTGCTCCCCAAGAYAGCTAGAATYGACTTTGCTGGAGTYAACATAGAATCATAGAATCATTTATGTTGRAAAAGACCTCTAAGATCATCAAATCCAACTATTAACCCTGCACCGCCAAGGACACCACTCAAACATGTCCTCAAATGCCACATTTACACAGCTTTTGAACACTTCCAGGCATATAGGGACTCCACTGCTGTCCTGGGCAGTTGGTGCCAGAGCTTGGCAGTATTTGAAATGTGCATTGCCTTGGACCCTTACAGCCTGGTGGAAACACCCCTTGATRTGTGAGTGGAGCTAGAGGGGATAACACTACCTGCTATCACTTTCCTGCTCTCTCCCAYGCCTGACATACCAAGACGAAGCTTTAAACACTTGGACTGTCTGTGCTGTTTTGCACACCTCCTAAGACTGTGCCTTGGCCCAGTGCCACAGCTTGGCTTCCCCATCTTGCAACACCAGGCTCAGAGCCAGCCATTTGGATATCAGTGGGGTCTGTTATATGTGACCAAAGACACTGAAACCTGTAGGTCTGAAGAAGAGTGACACCTCCTTAGGCAGTTTTCAGGGTCCTTGCATTAAATACATCCTTCTATTGCAGCACCATTGCACTGTCAGAGAGAGAATTATAGGAGACCTGAGTTTATGAACTTTTTCCTGTCAGAATCAGCCATTGTTTGGCCTGAGGAGTGAATGAAAGCCTCAAGAAATGTGATTTCTGGGGGAGTTGTAAATCCAGTAAAGTCTGCATCACATAATGTTACTTCATCATCCCACTCTGAAGGAGCTGGGCTCAGTCAGCAGCTCAGATGAGTGGGGAGAACCATGTTATCATCTCCCTCTGCCTCACACTTTCCTGAAGGTACAGAAGGAAACAAAAACTCCCTAAAAATTCATTTTCCCCTTCCAGAATAGCYTTCATTGCCTCTTTATTTTTTTCCTAAAAAAAATTCTGGTATCTGGTGTCTTGTCAGACCCTCTTTTCCAGATGACAGTTGGCCTTATGAGGTTCTCAGTTTCGTTTCCTCCCACATTTTAGAGGAGCTTATGAATGAAGAAAGCAAGGGCAGCCAGGAGCCACAGGAACCAGAAGGCAAAGAAAACCACTTTGAATTTAATCTTGTTCTGCTTTGCTCTGTTCTCCTCAGCAGAACAAGTTAGACATCCCTTCCAGAGATTTCAGCTTCTTCTGTCTATTACGTGGGACAGCTCAAGACCAGAACTCAAAGCTGCCCCAGAAGTTTGCACCATGTGCTGCTACTAAATTAGTGAGGAAGGAGAAGGTTTCTTGACATTACATTTAAAAGGACCTGTTTCTGTGTTCTCTAATTGGAGACGGTAAATCACAACGCAAATCACTTTGCTGAATGACACATCAAGGAATATGCAAGAAGTAGTTCCTTTACTTAGTCCTGGGAGTTTATTTTCAGGCTCATCCTATGTGGTTTTCAGCCCATCTAGCTGAAACAACTGAATGTTTCAAGGATTTTGACACGGTGCAGAAAAATGCCAGGTTGCCAAGAAGGCAATAACCTAACAAAAAAGTGTAAGTGATCACAAACTTCAGTTCTGTGTGAGAGGAGGAAGAAAAAGRGCTCAAGTTGCCATCAAGATATGCAAGTGATTTTCTTTCCCCCAAAAAGTKCCTTTTCTTCWGYRGAAAAGAAWGTCAAGTGTGATCACAGCTGGGAGATGGTTGTGGTTACTTCAGGAACATCAGTTAATAGAGCTCCACCATCAGCTCCCACAGCTTCATCCAAACTGCAAAAGCAGAGAGGACTTAGGACAGGCAGATTCCCAGAATTCCCAGGTCCCTGTGGCAATTCCCTGGTATTTTTGATACTAGGGTCTTGCCCTATGCATAACCAAAATCCTGCTTCCTTTGCCACACTGACAGCAGTCAAAATGATGTAGTGGGTCTGGGTAGAAGGATCTGTAAACATCACTGTTGCAAGGGAAAAGCAGTTTTCAGAGGCTACATATTGTAGCCTTTTATTGAAAACTTGCATTAAAAATATATTCAATTTGTACATTTATTTTATTTAGAAAAATGTTAAGAAAAATGGCTAGTCTGAGGACTGAAAGAAATCCTGTTTGTGGGACAAAAGGAGCACTTCATGAGGAATTCAATGTCTGTGGCCAAATTTGCAGAATTTGCTTCTATTTCGTGGTACCTTAATTTTAGAAGCTACTCAGCTTGAGACAAACCATAGGGACATGATGGGTGGCTCGAGCTCAGCATTGAACTCTAGTGGAATCCTTTTTTGAACCAACCTCAAAAAGTGGAGACRTCCAAAATGCCAATTTCAATATTTCTCTTGAAAATATTTGTGTGGGCACTGAGGACACAMAAACAATCCTGGATTTCAAAGCTGAGTTCCAATTTAGAGTTCTAAATTTTGATCCATTTACTGAAGGAAAGATAAGGAGCAGGACCCTTATTCCCAAAAGGCTGCCAGAGCTCTGACTTTGCTTGTTTTTAATATCTGGGGCTGGGGAGAGGTGACAGTGCAGGGGTAGTCCTGCATAGATCTCTGTTTGGTACCTACATGTCGTGAACAACAGCAATGCCCACCATCCCTTTTTCAATGAATGCTGTCCATTCATTGCTCTAAGGTTTTGAGCCTGCTGGAGGGGACCCAAACAGGAAAATTTCCAGCTTGGATTTGCAACAACCCCTTTGCTTCCCTGCACCTTCCCTACATGGCAGCAAGCTGAAAGTGGCATGTGAAAACCAAGCAGCACAGTGCCATGTCCTGCCTCTCAGGAGGGAACCCAGGCATGGGAGCAGTTGCTGCCGTACACGAGGCTTGATGGCTCAGCATCATCCTCCCAGTTTTCATTTCCTTAGCTCTCCCCATGACAGAGTTTGAGGCACAGAAGTGTTCTGTGAGGAATGTGTTTTGGGATGAAGATGAATACCTTGTAGCCTGACAGCGTAAACACTAAGAGCATATTTGGCTTCTTCCAKTGCCAGCTCTGTCGATGGATTCAGAAAGTCCCTTCACCACCCATGGAGGCTCTTTGGTTCCCTCTGATGAGTTGAAGCTGTTCTGACCCAAAGCAGATGGAGTCAGTTWTTTACACCACATTCTGCTTGGATGCACTCTTGACCCACTGCTCACTGGTCTCGCTAGACATAAGCACTCTTGCTGGCTGATTGTTTTGAAATGACACAGAGAACATTAGTGGAGAAGAGCCAGACAGAGGCCCTTGGAGGAAGAGCAATCAGTGGGGATCTAGTGATGGGAGAAGCTTTGCTGGCCCCATGCCAAGTGGCTGTGCCTTGAGTTCAGGTGGCAGGAAGAAAAACCTCTTTGTTGGCTGAGCTGGATGTGGGTAGTGGTGGGATGATCAGGGGGTGCCACCCTTGTTGGAATGTCACTGAAGCTGGGCATTGAGAATGGTGGGGAAGCTGGGGGAAAAGGACGGAAGCTCTGAGATGTGTTGGTCTGTGAAAATCCACGGAGGTCCTTTTCATGCATCCAGCCTCTGCCTGGGGTTCCAAGGAGCAATGCAGAAGTATGTGCTGCATCATTTCTGCTCCAACTCTGCAGCAATCATTTGATTATGTCCATTTGGGTAACCCGTCTTTCCCTTACCTTCACATCTCCTGCCTTATAGTCCTTGAGTCAAAGTTTGAAGTCTCTGGAAACATGCCCAGAACTGAAAGAAGTGCCATGAAACCAAAAATCAGCTCCTCAGCTGCATCACTCAGAGCAAGCACAATTGTACCTGTGAGACAGCTGAGCACAGCAAGCAGCTGCTGTCCYGGCTGCTGAACGAGGAGAGGCGAAGGAATTTCAGAGATAGGATATGGAGAAGGGTGTTAAAGACTTGCAAGGACTTCRTTACTTGATGCATATGATTCCTTGATAAAAAGCAAATATACACTTACTTGCTCCTGCTCCATTTTAACCCTTTGCCTCATTGTTTTTTCTCCACTGAAACAAAGCTTCAAGCTCAGAAGAGGCAGAAAAAATTAAGTAAAAGGAGTTGCATTTTCCTGGCTGTTAGCAAAACCTCTTCTCAAACTTTTCCTTTTTTTTCTTTTTTTTCCTCTTCACACTGACATACCTTTGACATTTTAGGAGTGGAACTGTATTTCATTCCTTGAGGTGCTGACAGACAATCTGAGAGCCTTTTATTCTGAGGTGCTTTTCAGGCTATGATCTGCATTGCCTCAAACCAGAGCCAGGTTGCAGCCTTGGGCCTGGCTGACATTTTACAGGGAAAGGGGCACGAGGCACCAGCTTATAGAAGTGTTTGATGACCTAAGAGTTACATATTAGGACACACCAAGTTTGAACTCCCTGCAACATGCTCATTTGGCTAAAATGCTTACCTGGGCTAATTGTTAAAAATTTTGCTACACTGGACAGGCTGATTCAAGGACTTCACCAGTGAGCTTCACCAGCTTTATGTGGGTTCATGAAGTGAGCAGTTAGCCCATGGATCTCCTCAAGAGATGATGTGGTAAACACATGACTATGGGTGTGAGATGAGTCCTTGGAAGACAGCTCCGCTGGAGATTCCTAACTGGACATACTTCAGGCATTAAGTTTCCTATGCAGAAAATGGTCAGATCAAAGGTAGAATCAAATGTGTTTATGCTGTTTACATTCCCATTGAAGATACTGGGTTATATGGTCACTTGCTGCAAGTCATGGTGTCCATTCTGCCTCTTCTGAATGAAGTTGTTCAACATGAAGCTATTTAACATGAGGAACTGAAAGCAGAGAGCTTTACATAATTGAATTATAYGTGTTTTCCTTTGGAATGTATCTGCAGTGCAAAAGCATCTCAGTACCCCAGTGGAGACTGATGTTGCTTTGGTGCCACAAGGACAAGCCAAAGTGAACAATTYGAGGAGAAATAAAGATCATAAACCTACTGAGAAAGAAAGTGGCAGAACCAGTAATTGAATCCAGCTTTCCTGGACTGATTTATTCACTCCTTGCAGGCAGTCAATTGCTGATAGAGAATGAGGTAGACAGCCTGATTCAGTGAGAAGTCTCTGGCTGGCCTCAGTGGGATTTGAAGTACATCTTAAGGAGAAATAAACCCTATGGACTCATAGGACTCCMAGAGCTTCAGTGGATCTGCAAGTAGTACAAGGATCATTACAATGGAGTTTTGGGATATTTTCTCAGTGCATTTTGATCACAGATTAATCTGACTGATACCAAGAGGCTTAATGGTGAAATGCTAGGCTGTCTTTCGTCTCGAGAGAGAAAAAAAAAGGTCAAGGGATAATGACTTTAAACTACCAGARGGCAGGGTTAGATTAGAGATTGAGAAGAAATTTTTCTCTGTGAAGGTGGGGAGGCCCTGGCACAGSTTATCCAGAGAAGCTGYGSCTGCCCCATCCCTAGAAAGCCAGGTCAGACAGGGCTTGGAGTGCACTGGTCTRGTGGAAGAGGTCCATGCCCATGGCAGAGGCTTGGAATGGGTTTTGAAGGTCCATTCCAACCAAAGCCATTCCTTGGTTCTATGATAAAGACCCACTATGGCTTCCTAATGTCTACATCTGACTTCAGAAGTGATGAATCCAGAATTTWCTTTCTCAAACAGCATCTTTTACAATAATGATCACAGAACATAAAAACCCAGCAGGTATGTCACACATGAGCAGTGCATTGTTGATATTGAATACCCAATAAAATGCATAGCAATAATGATTGCAATGCAGAGAGAAATCAGCTGGTTTAGATCAAWTTTTGTTGCATGTTAGGTGTGTGAACAGTGTTTCCACAATTTGTTTTGGGTGAGAAAAAGCATGCTTTTGCTATAAAAAAACTTTTAATCACTATTACTTCCATATATTGGATTCCTTGCCTTCTACAATCTTGCTTCAGGTTGGCAAGTTGGAGATAAATCCTCTGCCAGTGTAAACCGATGTCTCCCTTTCATATCTGTGATGTGAGGTRATTTTACATCTACACAGGGTTTCCCCAATGTCTGTCTGACTCCATCTGAAAGCAGGCACAAAGCTCAGACCTGAGCTGAAGGTACAGGATGTGACAGCAAGATGTGGGAGACAGCAGGTATCTGCAAAGTCTCTGGATCACTTAGTGACTGCAGCTGAGCCTGACCATTAACTCTCAAAAACAATGGTAGGAGGTTTCCCAGCCTAAGGACTCACCTCAGCTCTGTTCTCTCCTTGTTTGAAGATGCATTGAGGCTCTTGTCCCAGCTTTTATTTTTGTGCAGAAACAGTAGTGGTTGTTTTTTCACTAAACACTTAACTCCATGGTCAARCCCCATACCATTTGCTTATCTCCAAAGAGCAAACAAATGGGCCTGGCTCTGTCTAATAGTGTTGTGGCTGGCAGTGGCCATTTTCTTCTAATTTCTCCTCTCTAAGTGGCCAACTTGAAAAGAAGATACTGTAYAGTTGAGATGAGTGCTAGTGGAGARCTGTGCTCAGCTGTTCTCTTTCCTTTTCCTGTTATAAAATAAAGGAATTCTTCACACCAGATCCCTTTTCAAGTCTGATATTTTAAAGTGCAAATGTCTCCCTGCTGCTTTAACTTTCAGAKATGAAGGAAAATCAGAGCCTTCACCTGGGAGTAAGGCCATCTTGGAAATGGCATGACATGCACTTCAGGGCCAAATTCTGCTTGAATCATAGTCTGCTTCAGCCAGGGAGGTACTGGGACATGAGCTCTTGTAGCAGGTCATGAAGCCAATCCTTTAATTCAAATGTGKATTTCACCAGGTGTGCTGGGCAGTGGTATAACTGAGAGAGAAAAATGTAGAGGACATAGATAGAGAAGACATAAAGAGATAAAGGTGGGAAAAGATGAGATAGAGATGGTAGAGATAGAGATATAGAGATAAATAGAGATCTCCCTTTTTCTCAGAGGTYATTTAAAGAGCTTGTAATCAGGGTCTTGAGCCCAGATCAGGGACACAAAAAGTGCCCCAATAAAATGAATTCTAGACAAAAGCAGGTAGAAGGTAAAGAAGAGTAGAATTACTGCTGATGGGAAAGAAGTTTCCAGTGGAGTTTTCCTGRGTATGTACATTGCACCTCAGCTGCAGGATTGCTTTTCTCAATAGCAATGGTGGAGCTAAAGGGAAGGAGAGCAGCTGAGCCAAATGTGATGCTGCCTTTAGGAGTTAAACACACCACAAACACAGCACAGTCTGTTACCACAGGATTTAGATAATTTCAGCATCTGGGGAAAAGCTGAGTGCAATCAAAAAATGAACCAGAGAGCAAAGCACCAGTAAAGGAAATATCTGCTGATGTAAAGGCGTGGCTGCCTAGGAAAAAGATTCTATGAGTTATTGCAGGAAAGCAGCTAAAGCTGTTAACCATGATGTGCAGGTGCAGTGTTAAAAGGAGAAGGCTGCAGGGCTGGTCTGCTCTCATAAATCAGAGAAGGGAGGGGCATGGGGATTAGAGCTGCAACTGCACCGTGCAAAAATTGAGTGAAATCTTTCTGTTCATTACTGACCAACACACAGATAAAATAGAGCAATATACTAGTGCAGAGTTTGAGGGTACCTGAAAGAAGAGAGAAAATGTGTTTTTCTCATCAAGCCTTGCAGACATAGACTGGACTTGGTGCAACTCCTTTGAAGRTATTATTTCAGATGGGATTGAAAATACTAATAGCTTAAAATGCTTTGTGAGTCTGTGGTGGAAAGGGCTGCATCAATAGCTATGGGACTTATTCTAGTTGTATGCTGAGAACTGAGTTTTTCCCAGATCCTCTTTGCAGTAGTGAGTCTGTAATATTTGCCCACCCATGCACTTCTGTGCATGGGTGTATGCAGAAACACATAGGACTAACAAATTACACACTCCATCACAGTCCCAAGGAAAAAAGGAGCTGTTTRAGAAGACCATCCTAGAGATTTGGATCTGTAACACTGGGTCGGTCCACAGTCCCCATTCCCTCTTTCTGCAAACAGTCAATAGAGAATATCTAGAGCAKTAATATCAACAGGGAAATACTGGAATAATAGCCCACTATGCAATCTTGCAGCAGTTGTCTCATTTGCCAGTCTGTTAACATTCACTGTCTCACTGACCCAGCAAGAGCTGGATTCATCCCTCAAGCTCCCATCACCTCCAAGGAACTATTGTTTCAGATTGTCACAATCTTTCTTAGGGATATTGGTACAAAGACACAACAACAGGAGGGGAAAAATACAACCTTGATGGAGTTCTTGCTTTGGATCTGTGATAATGATGAAACAAACAACACAGCCTTAAGGCCCTCCATTTTCAYTCTATCCCTACTTAGGTCAGAGTTATTTGCAGCACATCTAGGGCACCCTAACATAGCCAGAGGCTAATATTCAAAGTATTATTATTATTTCCACAGAAATGGGTAGAGCTTTCATTGAAGCCACTGTCTTGGGGGATGAACATGAGTTAAATCACAAAATTCAGGCTTACAAGGCCATAATACCGGCTCTGTGGAATTGTATTGAAGGACTATTTCACTTCATAGTTTGGTAGTTCATGGTAACTGATAACCCACTAAAATCTTTTGGCCCAAGTATTCAAGAAGTTAGAGAACCATCCTGTTGAAGAGCTGCAGCTCCCAGCACTCACAAGGACATGGACAAACACCACAGACAAAGCATCWGGCTTTTCAGCTTGGGATCTGCAGGGTCTGGCCAGATTTGGCAGCACAGTGATGAAGGTGGTGGGTACAACTCAGAGCATGGTGAGGGGCCCATTATCAGGGAGAAAAGGGATGAATGGCAAGAAATGTTTCTAGAGGGAGAAAGTTAGAAGGCAACAGCAGCTTGAAGGTTGGAAAGCCCTGGAAGAGATGGCATGAAAATGATGGTGTTGGGGCACTGTGGTTCTTCAGAGAGATACAGTGTAAAAATCAGGGATTGCTTTTCCCTGCATTTCATTGTAGGTTGAACTTTGCAAATGAATGTTTCTCTCTCCCCCAACAGTCAGTCCACACAGACAAGYCAGCCAAAAACCATGCCCACAATGCTGTTTGCAACCTTACTTGCAACTACTCCCGGTAGCTGTGCAGTCCATTCAGCAAAAAAGCCATTTTGCCAGTGGTACCTTGAGCTTCTCCCTCAAATGCTTGAAGCTTATCACTTGCCCTGATGTAATCATGATTGCTGTGCTGGTAGATCTCCYCAGCAGCTCTCCTTCTAGCAGAGTAGGCCTCTGCACCCTTCCCCATAGGCACATCTCTCTGTGAAAGCTGGTGGGATCACATGAGGGGTCTGGGGAGAGGCAGGSAGGTGTTTTGTGCTGGCAGCCCAAAGCTTTGCAGCACCTTGGACTTCACAGAAGTGCAATGATTTGTTAGCCTCCCACACACAGAGTGATGTRGGCTGTAGTGGGTTGACAGAACTCTTTCATGCTGAAGTCAAGCTTCTCATCTCCCACACAACCCCTTCCCTCTTGCTCCTCTCTGTCTCTGTTTTGGCTGYGCTCTTTGTTTGCTTGGCTTGCTCAGCCTGTCAAACCTCCTTTTGCCCAACACTCCCCCCCATAATATTCATAAGCCTCTTCCTGCTCTTTTTCAAAGCTCTTCTAGATGGTGAGAAATCTCASTAGCCAAAGGAAAAGCTCCAGCTCTAATAACTACATGCCATTTTCTGTTTGTTAGACAACTCCTGCTGGTTTTGTCTTGCACTGTGAAGCACTCCTGTTTCKTACTAATCTGCTCTGTTCTCTGTTGTATATACTATGTATTACATTCATGGTGCCATACATACATTCATGATGCCAATCACTGATTTGCTAAATGATTTTGGCTGGATTGGTTGCTCAAAAATGTGTAGATGTTGGGCCATAGGCCAATGCAGTCAGAAATGACAGCTGAGTTGAAGTGCCTCACTTTTGGGGACATATGGTGCCTGATTTCCAGAGGTGTTGAAGACAGTTGACAGGAGCTCGCTATGCTTCACATTACAAAGTCATGCATCTTTTGCCATAGCTTGTTTCAGTACTTATTTGGCATTGATTTCTTTGTGTTGTTTAGATCATGAAAAGTGGCATTAACAGACTTCTGCAGGGCTCAGTGCTCATTCAGTAGGTGGTAACCACTCATTCAGCTGGGAGGAAAACCACAAAACAGTATTGCCCACASTCTAACAAGATCCCAGAGAGGGGGAAGGCTGCCCATTGCACCACKTGGAGGTGTGAGAGGCGGATGTTTGAACAACATTTGAGCCACACCCTAATTAATGACAAGASACACTTCAGGAAACATGATTCAGTCCATGCTAAAGCACATAAGGTTATATCAGAAACATCTCCTATTTCTCTCCCAACCAATTTGTACCAGCATCGTTTGCTTAAAGCTGGACCAGTCTGTCACACTGATTCACTGAACAAAATACACATGCTGGTCCAAGGAAGGAGTGGAAAGTGGGAAACTACAGCCAGAGATGGAAAAGTTATACATGTTTCATGCTAGAGTTAGCTTCAGACAATTTAAAGTGCCAGTGGAACTGTAGCACTAATCTCTTTCCTAAATCCCACTGCATTCCACATTTCCTCCAGGAGCTGAATGTTTTTTTGCTATTTCTGGGGGTTTGGAACATGGGGTTTTCATCAAGAAGTGAGATTATTAAACAGGGAAGACCAGACAATTAATATAGASCTAGATCCCAACTGCCTTAAATTTCAAGACTGTTCAGATGTGAAGGTTCTGGTCAGACATTCATTTAATAAGAGCAATGGAACACTTTATTATGGYTTAATTTTATGTTACATTGATTTTTTTTCTTTGTTAGTTTTATTTTAGGCACCTTGAGAAAGAAGAGTATGAGCTATTTGGCTTACATATGTCTAAAAAATATAGCACAAATGGCCATCACTTGTTGACTAATGAAGTGAGATTGGAAAATAGACTAATTCTCATGTGCAGAATTGGGAGGATCCAGAACAGCTTTCCAAAGAAATCAGGGCTGAGAAAATAGTATGTTTTCAGATGGAGCTGACCATTTTCTGAATTAATTTAAATAATATGATTAAGTATGATTAACACAGAACTGGACTTTTTAACCCTAGAGTTCCCGCTTCATCCTATGCCTCATGATCTGGTCTCGATTCATTTGTGATTGCCTATACTCCACAAACACCTCAGAGCAGGATATTAAGAAATTCATATCCTGTCAAAATAAAGTAAGCTATCTGCATCCATGTTGTATTTTCTGGTGCTCCTTCTTCTTATTCCTCTTGAAACAGGTTCTTTTACGACACAAGAAAATGAGATGGTCCCTTTGGGATTGTATCTGCTATTGTTAGTTCTCCTTCAGAAGTCACCAGCTACTGTGCCACTGAAAGTAGTTGCTATGGAAATAAAGGTGATGTCCACAAGAACAGTGTTATGGATGTAGCACCAAGAGCACAGGGCTTCTTGCAGAGTCTGCAGTCTTGTTTCCAGTCATCACTGATTAGCAAAGACAAAAGAGACTAATTGAGAAGCAGGTCCATTTACTCCAGAAACCTTTGTGCATTAAATGAAGATTTTTTCAGAGGTATATTTTGACTCCTCCTTAAATTCAGTTTGAGCCAATGGTGCTGTGAATCTGTGCAGTAATTTCCTGATCATTTGGTAATGAGATATTTTACATCTCACATTCAGTGAGACCTACCTATAATGAGCCACACACTGAATTAACCCTTCCTGATGGAGCTGATGTTACTGTGTGAAGTTTTCTGTAAGCCCAAAGAAGCCTAAATACAGATAAACACTCAGCTGAAGCCACATTATCTCTGTTTATCCCATCCAGAAACATTCTCACTAGCTGTCAGATCAATGCTGCCATAAAAAAGAGCAGTGAACTATGCAAGCTGCTGGGAGGAATAGCCATATGTCCCAACTGTGTGCTGAAAACACTAAAAGCTCRTTGTCTGGCACCTCAGATGACATCAAACTCATTGTCTGACATGGTTCCTACCTCATCCATCAGCCTGGATCCCCAGATCTGACCCTGAATTCTTGCAGAASTTTGGCTAAGAATCAGCTGAGCTCAAAGCTTGGTTTATTCTTTCCTGTTCTTGTTTTTTCTCCAGAAWAACTTGAAAATCAACCCTCAGTCTGGCTGAAATGTTTCTGCTCCTCAATTGTCCCACAGGATGATCTGAATGCTTGGTTTGTTTAATGTCTGGATTTGCTTCCTATTTTTGTCCTGATTACAAAGATTCAATTTCTTACAGCTCAATAATGGGTTCCAGGTCCTTGAAGTACTCCTTAATTTGTTTCTGCAAGCTAACAGCCCCAGATAATGCCTTATTGGGAAGTAAATTGCCTGTAGAAGAAGAATCTTAGGGGAAGGTTTTAACTTTAAAGGATTTGTTTTTTTCCCCCCTGCAGCACTTCTAATGTTTATGAAGGTCTGTAAAGTGGCCCTGAGTTTGCCAGGACAGACCYATCTCAGCATGTGTTTCCTCATGTACTGGTGCCACAGCCTGGGGATGAACAAAAGATTAAAAACATTTAAAAAGGATTAAAAAAAAAATTAAGAGGAAAATTAGACCATCGACTAGGGGAATGGAAAACTGTGTTTTCCATGATGACATTGTGTGTCCAGCAAGGRAAGTGCAAGATGACATCTGGATCACATGCAGCATTCATTATTTCTCATTTAGACATGTTCATCTCATCCTCTCTCTCACCCCTTCCAACTCAAAACCTTCAGGAGGGTTCACAACATCCCAATAGCACATATGTGCAATGGAAAAACCAGCACAGAGAGAGAGAGCTGGAACATATCAGAACAAGAACGTCCTGTTCTTGTTAAAAATTGCTGAAATCAAAGCATTTTAGAATCATGGAATGGTTTGATTTGGAAGGGACCTTAGTGATCATCCAGTTCCAGCCCCCTGCCAAGGGCAAGAGACATCATCCCCTGGACTAGGTTGCTCCAAGCCCCACCCAACCTGGTGTTGAACACTTCCAGGGATGGGGCAGCCACAACCAAGTTGAGCTAACTTTTAGAGATAAACATTCAACTTGGCTGAAATTCTTCTGAGAAKAATGCCTGAGAAAACTTTCCTACTTGCTGGGATAGGTGGGCTTCTGGAGAAYGTACACCTCAGAAACACTTATTATGTGATCTCCAGACTCCCTCACTTTGAGGATTGCCATCACTTCCCCAGCTGACACCCCTGGGAAGGTCTTTAAGGTTGGCTGGCACAAAGCTGCTGGCTCCAGAGCAGAGCTGGGACAGAGCATCCTCTGGTTGCTGGTTTGCTTTTCTGAAGCCAAGTTCTAACACTTTCCTTTCCATACAAAATCAGGAGTAATATCAAATTCTGGGATAAAATAGTCCTCTCCAGGAATGAAGTAATCATTCTCTGYCTGGCTCTCACAACATGTGAGCTCTGCACAGCTCAGGGAATCCCATGGAGAAAGGAATATGAGAGCATCTAATGGAGAAAGGAAGCAAGCAAGCCAGGCCATCAAAACTAACTTGATTTTCTCTCATCTGAACTRTTTTTCACCAATTAATTTCCTTTGAGATTTTGACAATGTCCTGATCAGCTAGACCAAGACCATGATGCAAGACCCAGTCTGATAAGGAGCAGACACTTGTCTTTTACCAAAATGTGTCAAGAAGCCAAGTGACTTCACACCCCTTCAAAGACCCTGCCCCTAAAATTGTGTTCCCAATGCAGATACCAGGTTTGTTGAAAACAAGCAGTGAGACACAAACTCCTCTTGACTTTGCAAAGCCTGCTTCCTCTGAATCACACCTGCCTTTATCTTTTTCCATCCGAGGACTTTGTGACCTTCTTCTTCCTTTTCACAATGATTGCCACTGTTCAAACCATTGTGCCTATTGTGGGCTGCCAAGAAGTTCCATTTCAGCATGAYCTAAAGACACATCATGGCTTGACATGAGCACTGCAATAATATCCCAGTACCTGCTCCAACKCTGAGTTGCGAGAAGGGAAAGTGTGTCTATCCAGAAAATTCCCCTTCTGTATGATAATATTTCCTGTTTCCATCCAGCCATGAACYAGGCCTCCTTTAATTGTCTTGAAGCATTACCATGCCAGCAACACAATTAGTTAGTGAACATGTGGAGTCTCAAGCAAAACACATTTGACCCTGAAGATTTAGCATGTATCCTTTCAGGGGAAACAAAAACAAAGCAATGAAAAATGTGTGCAAACAGCCTCCCTGGCAGATGTCAAGAAGGAGAAAAAAAGTGTTTTCCATGGACTGGACTCYACAGTCTCAGAGCAAAAAGAAAATRCATAGGTAWATGCATTGGCATTCATTTATTTCAGGGTAAAATATAACTTTGCACTCTGTGTGGACTTAATCTCCTTTCCAAACACCCAGATCAGCTGCTGAGCTAATGACAATGACTTCTCAYGAGGAAGAAGTTGACTTAAAGAGATTGCACTCTTTAAGATGTAGCGTGGTGCAGAATTGCTCTTCAGTTGCTCAGAAGACAAGAAAAAGTGCTGAGACATTTCTCTTGTCTTCAGAGGAGAAAAGAAAATATCCCTTTAGCACTCAGAGCAAAGGGTTTTTAAGTACCTGCAATTTTGAACTGTTCATAAAAGAATCTTCCAAATAAATTTTGTTTCCCTTTTCATCTCAAGGCTGAGTGGAGGGATTTGATCAATATCTTTCAGGTCTTTAGCTGGTTCATTCATTCTACAAGCTGCAGAGGATGATTTCATGGGACCAGAGAAGAACGAGGAGTTTCTTCTAAGAAACTGCTTATTCCTCATCTTACTTGCCAACCAAAATGTCCCAGTATGTCTGGAACTTTTGAAAAAGCAATACAAGTCTATGAGGAGCAAATATCTTGCCTGATCTAGAATCTGCAATAATTTACCATCACAAAGTGGTTATAAGACCATTAAAAACCTTCTGCCACAGCTACGTTTGCTGACAAACCTGGGTAAGGGGAATATTTTTGGTCTCAGTGGGATGGAGTGCTGGTTTCTGCTGGAACTAGAYCTGACCTGACCTGAGTCTTGACCCYCAGGACTTTCAGGCCCAGATAACACAGCATCTGCCAACAAAACATCTTTCCTTTTCCTTGAACTGCCKGAACAAATCCAAGTATTATCCCCRTKAATGGACTCAGCTAAAGGATGGGTTTTTCCCAACTGAATCTCCATCCTTAAAGTTCTTCAGAACAGAATTGGTCAAGTCCCTGAGAAACCAGGTCAGAGGAGAAGGCTGGACTGGATGATCCCCAAGAGTTCCAACACAAACTCTGATTCCATGATTCTACAGAAATACAAAGCTGAAACTGGGATTTAAAGCAGCACAGCATTTCTGAGTGCTGCCTGCAGACTGCTGGCACTGAAATTCAGCAGAGGAAGGATGCATTTCAACAACCTCTGATTGGGAGCTGCTTCCCTTCCTATCATGCTGCCTCTCTGGTTTCTGATACCCTGGAATTCAAACTTCAAATTTATCATGCTGCCTCATAAGAGGCAACTCATGAAAAAAAATCCCTCTGTTTGTTTCTGGGGTTAAGCATTGCTTTTTACATTATTTCAATAAGCTGGAACTGACAAATTCTTTGAGAGGCTCTTAACAGAAACAAAATCTATTTTGAGAAGGCTCTCTGGCATGGCCAAGAGTTGTGGTGCACAGGACTGTCTGTTTCCTGAAGGATTTTCATGCTGAACCTCACAACCTCATACTCTGAACAGCTAAGGTGGTAGCATCTCCATCACACCCAGCTTGGGTGCCAATCAGAAAAATGTTTCCGAACTTGGGGATTGGCACCATCAATGTTCTGTGTCAGCTCTGAGAGGAGCAGGGATGAAGGTAGCCCTTGTCAAATCTGGGTTAACAACAATTGCCTTACTACTGCCAGAACTCCAGTTTGGAGGAGGGGCTAGCACCTCTGGGAATGAATTCATTAACTGGGCAAGCAGAGATATTTTTGGCAGGACAATCTCTGTATTCATCAGCTACTTCTCCACATACTGATGATAATACCTCACACCTTACTTCACACGGATGATCTGCTGAGATCTCCARTGCTGAAGGAGTGATTAGATGCCAACATAAGGCATATGAGTGTATTCAGATCCTTCCTAACATGGATGGAGATACTAAATATTTCACCTACTATCTCTTATATATAAACATTAGTGGCTAGCTCATGAACTGTGCCTGCACTTTCCCAGGCAGTTGATCCATTTTAGGAAAAGTATTTAATTTACAGACATTTCCTGCAGCAGCAGGATTTATACTCAATGAGGAACAACTCTGCCCCATGTGAAAGYCTCAGAAAGTATTTCTCACTGAAGATAGGGGTGTTCATCAAGGGGTCAGAGGTGGAAGAATTTGGCCAGGTGTCTGGCAGAACATGAGATGTTGYTTCATTGCTTGTGTGGTGATGAAGAGCGTATCTTGTTACAGAGGGAGCCCTTTTGCCATGTTACCAGAGGGACAGAGGTGTCTCAGAGGATTGGATGATGTTCTGGAYCTGCTCCATCCACATAAAACCGTGATTTATTCTTCAGTTGTCTGTTGGATTCCTTATTGTATTTTCCTTACAAAGTTCAGGAGTGATGTCCTTGAACCAAATGGCAGAAGGGATGATGTGCTCTAGGGGCGTGCATGTAAACCCTGCCACCTGATTATGTATTCAGTTTTTGGTTGCTTGAGCTGCATCACCTGAGAGGCATTCATGCCTGCAGTTGCTTTCTCATTGTTTTTTRCTGTATATAAAAGGATAAGGAGTTGCAAATTTGATGCTAATTAAAACTCTTATGTGATSAGGGGACAAAAAAAGGCACATTGGCATCTTYCATTTCATCACCTTCTCTGAGCTGCAGTGCTRTATCACAAGAGCATTGCCCAYRCTGGCWKTAAGGCATTTGAATTTTCCATCCTTGTCATGAGGAGGTTTTATTTCAGAGTCTACATCATTTCACCAGCCTCATATTGCTAAAATTCATGGAGTGGATAAAGATGTGAAATATGACAATCTCTCAGACCCCAAGCACCCATTTGTGGAGGTCTCTGGTGCTCACATCTCCAGATTTGATGTGTCACTTTATGTTACCTTCACAAAAGCAGGGGAAAATGCCCAAATGTAAACACCTTTAACCAGACAAGATAAAGTCTCCTCAAGGACAGCACTGAGCTAAAAAGAGGCTGGATTGTGGGTCTGATCCAACTCCCATGCAGCACATGGAAAGGTTCCCACTGATGTAATCAAAGCTGGATCAGGCCCAAAGTGATAGGTGATTAATCATAGCTATTCATTTGTTAGCACCACCAATGGATTTGAAAATTTACAGGACATAAATACAAAACAGATCCTGCCCCAAAGAGTTCAGCAGCTGAGTTCTCTGGTTTTACAAGGAGTGGCACTCTGGGAAGCCCACATCAGGTATTCATTTAGCATGATTTTAATCTATCATTCCACACTTACATGTTGCTGGGACAGCGAACGCATTTAATGGATGAAGGGTTAGCACTGCTGAGTCTTCTGGAGGAAGCTTAATGTGCAGAAGGGAGTTGGATTAAGTGGGAGGACCTGGAACACGGGGAGGTAGAGATCACTGCATGAGCAGCAGAAGATATGGGAAAAATTCCTCTCCCAGATCTCCAGGCCAACAAGTCTCAGAGACAGGGAGGGTGGTGGGGGTAGCCTTGGATGCATTGGTAGGGGAGAAATCCATGCAAGGCTGGACACAAACATGGAAGAGCAGTTATGAGGGAAGAACAGAAGCTGCAAGAAAGGAGGAGTTCACTTAAGGCTGTAGAAGAATAGAAGAATGATTGAAGATGGTTCTCAGAGCTAAACAAGCAAAACACACACATGTTCATGCACATGCAGTGACAGACAGACTCAAGTTTCTTGAGTACTTCAAGTCTACTCAGCTCTCTGGCTGACTCATCTTCTCTGCCCAAGAGAGCAGCAATACCCCACAGCAATATCATAACTGCAATGCTGAAAGTTAATGAAGGTGCAGATGGAGACAGCAGGGAATGCTGGGGGACAGGATGCCTTCAGTGCTTGACCTAGATCCAGCACAATGAGATCCAGATTTGAGCCTCTGGGAATGGAGTCAACACTCCTGGCTGCCATCAGAACCAGATCTGGAGCTGCTGGTAATCAGCATGACTCTGCTGATCTGCTGATTTAAAATGAACCGTCATCTGTTTTCATCAGCTGGAGGCTCCTTGGGGGCCTTCCTTTATGGGTTAGTGGATCAGGTGTCCTTTCATACCCAGAGGACCATCAGCTGAACTGCAAGRGTTTGCTTCACTAAATAGGAAAGCAATCCATTTGTCCCTAGTTAAAAGGAGTTGGTGATTTACCGTCTCAGTTTCACTGCAGTCTGTGATAAAGCYCCTGTTGCCCACAGTGAGTGCTTAATTAGGGCATCAAATCCAAACCTGGGCAATATCAGAGGAATGGCTGGATCTTCCAAAATCAAAACAAAACAAAGAAACAAAACAAAATATTCCCCTCTTGCTCACTTCACAAATCTGCAGTTCCAGGCACTCAGGAGGAACAGCAGCCAATGCCCACATGCTCTCAAGACTGACTCCTCTTTCATGCACTCACTAAACTATGTAACATTTATACAATCCAGAAGGCTCCATCTCATAACTCCAGGCAATTCTGAAAGGAGATAGCATCAGTATCATAAACCCAACCTCACATCATCTGCTTTCATGCTTTAGCTACCCTAATATTTATAGATCACATATCCCAACCACTTCAGTTCAGCTTGTGACTGGTTTTCAAGTCTGCAGGCTCCAGGAAAAGACATAATGGGCTGCTCAACTRGAATTAAGGAAAATAAAACCCCTTTAGGTTCACTCACATGTATCCATTTTACTGCCCTGGTCATTCTATATTTGTTAAATCTTTTGAGGTTTATCTGAACTATTTTTACATGGACRTCTTCTCAAAGTTTAACCTTTAATTCCTAAAAAACTGTCCTCAAAGTGCACACTGGAACTGTCAAAGTGACATCTMATGTTGTTTGAGGACTGTTAAGGCAGTTTCACGTGATGTATCAGAAAAAATTATCATAGTTATACAGAGCCCTGTAGTAACTAAAAAAACAAACTTARAAACCTCTTCAAGTGCATTTGGCATTTTAAACCCATGCATTTCAGGAAGCARTCATAAACACACMYACTGTGCACTTCTCCAAGGTCAATTCTGYCTCYTTTGGGACTCRCAGCAAGGAGTGAGGGTGTTATGTTTGTGCAGGATGCAGAAGCATGGGAGGACCCAGAGGTTATCCTGAYAGCTGCAGGCTGCTCCCTGATGTTCCAAGCCAGGACATCTGCTGCTGCAGCAGACTCACACCCCAGGTGCATTTGGAAGGCAGAACAACACCTGAAAAGGTCAGCATGGTTCCCTGAGCCCAGCATGCTCCCACCAAGCAAGATCTTTAGATTAGATACAAGGAATAAGGTTTTTACTATGGTGGTRGCCCAGAGAACCTGTGGCTGCCCCATCTCTGGGAGTGTACAAGGACAGGCTGGATGAGGCTTGGAGCARCCTGGTCTAGTGGAAGGTATCCCTGGCCATGGCAGGGGATGGAATGAGATGACTTTTAAAGGTCCCTTCCAGCCCAAACCATTCTATGTTTCTGTGATGATTAAAATCACAACTGCTGATACCCACAACCATCTCACTTCTGATGTTGAAAAGCAGCTCCTGAGATCTGGAGCAGACAGGACTCTGCACACACAGGCAGATTCCTCATTCCTCTCCTCCTCAAACAGGAGACTTTGTTTGCAATTAATTTGATTCAGTGCTTTATCCAAATAAAAAGGATCAAAATTCAATTTATTGTGATTTACTCACAGGAACAGAGGTGTGATTTCTTTGGAGAACATTTTACAAAGAAATTGAAAGTTGCCATTTAATACTAAACAAAACTCAGGCAGAGAGTAAAGTTTTTAGGAATGGCCCTTTCTTTTTACATATCTCCAGTTTTGTCCTGTATCTTTTATTTTGTGACAGTAAACTTGGGCAGGATTTGGAGCACTTCTGCAGAGCTTTAAATTCTCTCTATTTTTTTTAAAACCATAGATAAAATAAGCTTAGAGTTTTGAGGAACAATTGATTCTCAGTGGTCTCAAGTCTGAGCATCTTATTTCCTGAGGGAAAATGCAGGGACAGCTTGTGCTTTACTGCAAAATATCTGGTCAGGTCAGTCTGAGCAAAAGTTGTGCTGGATTTCTTAACAATTTCAGTATGAAACTAAATCTCCTCTCCTCTCCTCTCCTCTCCTCTCCTCTCCTCTCCTCTCCTCTCCTCTC
>CADDXX010000447.1:596711-647037 GCA_902810485.1 Alauda arvensis
AAAACTGGAACTCAGAAATTGAACAGCAGTATCCATGAGAGCGTCCCAATTATAGATGAACTACTCTCCCAGATGGATGGGAGAGAGGGATTAGTAATGAGACCCATTAATTAATTAATTAATTCTCAAACCTGACAGAAGTTTTCTTCTATGTTATAGTCACACCTTGGAGAGGARGATTTCCAGCACATTGATCAGGGTATAAACCCCTTGTCTGTGATGAACAGCTTCTCAGCTCCCATGTCAGTGGCTGCTGCCTATTAGCACAGACAGTTATGAAAAAAAGTGCTAAAAGGGAAACTACCTAGTCATTTCTAGTTCCATTTATTGCATAATTTGTAATAGAATTAGAGAGAAAAATATCTCATTCCTGGTATTTAGCTCTCATTCAACCTCTTCATTTTCTCTGTGTTTCCTTTTTCTTTTTCTTCAAAGTCCAGAAGAAACAAWTACAGGAGTTTTTAATGTTAAATGCCAAGACTCATTTGCATTGCAAGGACAGTCATTTGTTTGGAGAGACACCAGTCCAWAGCTGAGCAAGCTCTTCAATGCAGGGACTGTCCTCAGTTTCATGTCTYACATTGTAGCAGCAGCCCAACCAGTATTCAAGAAATATTCTTTAAAAAGCCATTGGTAAAGCATTGGGATTACCTCTGACCAGTGGCTCTTCTGCTGAATAAGAGCTGGAATATAGTCTGTGTGTGAATGCCATCTATGTGTGTAGTAGAGAAGATGAATAAGTGCCAGAATGGATGTTGCTCATTCATCCAGAACACAGATCTCTAAATAAGGAATGATGTCTCACCTCTCTCATGAAGGTGAAAGTTGGTTCCTGTGCTCTACTGCTGGAGCAGACGTGAAAAATAGCAAGTGCAGAATGTAGAACAAAAGGTACTAAAGGCATTGTAAATGTGGTAGTTAAAGTATATGCGATATGAAAGGAAGCCTGCAACCTTGCCAAGGAATTCTGTCCTTTCATCACTGTGCAGATGAATAGCTTTTAAACCATTTGCATTGGTTTKGATTGTCTAGAATTCAGAGTTATCCTGAACAGAACCAAATCTCATAGTAGGCACCAGAGGTTTGTTTTCYAATGGCTTTTCCAGGGACCTGTTGCTCTAGTCTACACAGGATAAAGGGGAGAAAACTCTGGAAACAGTTCTGTGAGCCTCTTGGTCAAATGCTGGAGCAGGAAGCTTACAGAGGTTGAATTACATCAAAGACAGGCAGAGACGTGGCAACAGAATCACTGAAAAACACATCTCTATTCTGTATGTMATCTGAATAAATCAGGCAAATCCTCCTTGCACAACAACTCTGGAAGGATCCAAATCCACCTGGCTGGCAAAGATGAGGTAGGGCAGGATGCTAAGACCAAGGTCCAGCTCAGATGCTCTCACCCAGGTTCTGCAAAAGGAAGAGGGGCTTGAATGGCAGCTGTAAAGATTCGGCAGTGACACCTTGATAGAGATTTGGTGTTACAATAGCATCTTTGCTTCTGTTAAACTCATTTTCCATCCCTCATGCTCCTTGAAAATTATTTATGACACCCTTTTACCCCTTCCAGATGGCACAYTGGACCAAATTTACTGAGGAATTTGGATTTGGTGGCTGCAGTGCAAAGGGGGGAAAATTTAATAAGGCAACAGCCTGCCAGGAGAATAAACCACCTTTGGTGTCTTCACAGGAGAGTGAAATGCACTGCCTCAGAAAGCAGYAGGGATCCCATTGGTGTCTGTGCAATAAAAGCATTTAAAACACATAGACTGTTGTGCAAAATTCATCTCAATAATCCTTAGAGAAAGTCAGATGGATTGTACCTGCATTTATACTGATGTCAGCATTTGCTACAGCTTTTGCCCAGAGATTTTCTTTCTGATGATGGGAAAGTGTTATCTGGGGTCTTTTCTGGTACTTCCCTCCTGAAAAGGGAGGAGTGCCAATCTCATGTTTTCATAGCCTTAATCTTTGTCGTGTTGGCTGAAGACTTCCAAGGGAGGAGAGCAAGGTGGRTCACAGGATCAGGATACTCCTGCTATGACTACAACAAAAACACTTTTGGCAGCCCTTATCAGGTAATAAGGGAGAACACTTCAGCTGATCAGCTTTGGAATTAGATGATCTTTAAGGTCTCTTCCAATCCAAGCCATTTTATGATATTCCTCCAAGAAGCTGGGAAGGTGATTTGGCTGCCCCTCYAATGGTAAGCCATGTGCCCTGGGCCATGGTAAGAGGACAGCCTTACTGTTCATCTGAGAGGTAACAGGTGGTGTCAAAATTATGAATATCAAAGACTTTTCTCAACATGCATTTAGAATTCCTTGAATTGTAATGCAGACAATCACATAAAACACATTTAAAGGGGATTGTTTGGACAGTGAGCACATAGAGGAGATGGACTCATAATAAAACCTTGCATTGGTTTGTCCCCAGCAAACTTTAGATTATTCCCCTACTCTTGGTAATTCTGGAATTGGTCAGGACACAGGGACGTTTACACCTGTGCCAGTATTACCACTAAACCCTTAACTTTGCAGGTCCAAGTCACAAGGAAAAAAAAAAATCAGTTGATCATTTATGAATTTAGCAGTCCTAGGAGGTGATTTTCCTGGTCTTTCCCAGAACATAGGTATCTCAAATGTTTGKCAGGCTGAGCAGGGATGAAAGAATAGACAGGGAAGTTAGGTCCCAGATAGCCAATTAGGTATAAATCACATTTTTAGAGCAACAGAGAGGTCTCACAAGCTGTCTTGGTTTGAAAAACAGGTGTCTGCTAAGGAAGGCAARAGCCTTTCTTGGAATGGAAAATGTAACCCCCTGCCCTCTGAATGATTATAATTTTGAAATTAYRGGGCTTTCAGGCAAAGAGATSAGAATAGCARTAMCAGTTCTTTACTAGTATTTTACACTATWTATAACAAGGTAAACAAASAACAAYAACTATAACAAACAGAACCACAAACCCAGTGACAGCCTTCTTGGCCRYAGGCACTTTCCCCTTTGGTGCAGTTMYGGTCACAGCCAGCAGGGGCGCTGCTGGCTCCYGGTGGGCAGGGCMGGTGCRATGATTCCCCCRMGGCTGCAGGGGGCGCTGTGGCRYGAGCTCAGRGRGCACACGGTGATGGCRGCTTGGCCGAGAYAGGAAGGGATGGAAGGAAGGCTTTCTCTGCAGACTCACAGGGGCGGCCCATCCTGGTACCCCCCAGCTGTTCTCTCGGAAGCAGCAAACTAAAAAGGCATGAATGAGCAAAAATCCCAGGGTGGTGGAGGAGATGTATCAGAAACTCTGYAGCTGTAGCTGGAACCACAGGAGGTGTTAGCAGGCAGGGGGTGCAGAGCTACAGTGCAGCGCAAGCTGGGAGCAGCACCAAGGAAGCAGCAGGGGCAGGGCAGTGGCGACCCTGCTCCAAGCAAGGCAGGGAAAGGCGAGCTTGGGATCSCAGGGTTTTCCCCTGAGGCACCCAAGCAGATGGTGARATAGTCYCAGTGCAACGRCTGCTCTTACGAGCAGAGCTCTACTCATGGTAGACGAAAGACAACAGGAGACAGAACTCCGCAGTGGTGACGAATTCTCCCYACAAGGACCACAGGCTCTCTACCCTCYRAATGYCRAGAGCACACGAGAGCTGGGGGCTGCACCCAACCTCTTTTTCCCAGTCCCAATCTTGCAGTATCTCTGCCCTTCACAGGGAAACCCCATGTAAAGAGGGAGGGGAGCCAGCTGTACCCTTCCCTGAGCTGTGGCACCTGCTTTTGTCTTTCTTAGGCATCCAGTCGTTATTRTCTCCTAGCAAYACATATTGGGGGAAATTCCTTAMGAGGAAAAAGCAAAASGGRAACTCCTAAAACCCCAACACAAGCTTACAAGGAAGATGCAACAAAGATTTCTGCATGATGGAATATTTCTTCATCTGCAAATTGCCTTCTTACAGTTCTGCCTTGCTACTATGGTCCAAGCACTACCAATCCTTTGACTGAAAGACGGTTCTTATCGACTGTGTCTCTACTACACTCTCTCCCTAAAATCGTGAGTGTACAGGGTGTGACCCTGCTGGCKCACCAAGCAGAGCATTCTGTTCTTGTAACTAAACCTATTTGTCATRTGAGCAAGCTCTATTTTCACAGGCCCTGGGATGCCTGTTCCAGGACTTTGCTGATCCAATACTTAGGAAACTTTTCTAATTTCCAGATTAAATTTACTTCAGGCCAATTAAAACCCACTAGTTCTTGTGCCAACATTTTTTTYCTTCATTCCAATGTTTGTTTTTGCTTCTGGCTGTTTTAATTTTCATGTGCAACAGCACTCATTTCCCCTCTCAACTACTTTTGTGCTGAGCTAAAAAAGCCAAGTTCTTCAGCTTCCCCTTGGATGACAAGTTCTTCATCTTCCATCTGTTMCAAATACATATTACATTGTTGGCTTTTCACAAATATTAAGATTAATGTTATATGTATAATGCTGGAATGGCTCTGCCRTAGAGATAYAGTTTTTATTTCTGCTATTAACAAAACTTAGKCATAGTGGTAAGAGTTGTTATAGAATCCTTGAACTGCCTGCTTGGTTGGGATAACATCCAGTGAAGATATGATGAGGACCCTRTTATTGATAYRTTGACTATCAGCYCCTGCCAYCTGAAGAAAGTGTGGATCAYAGCCCAGACTGGAGGTGATAAAGAAGCAGGATTAAAACCACAGCCAAGAAACTCGCATGCTCTAAAGAGGTGGACCCAAGGAGTGGCCATGCTAAAMRGTWCCWAGAATATGGAAACTAATTTTTGGAAAAATATGAATATRCATAATGGTATATGAATAYGCAACAGGCTGATGTARCAGGAAAGGTATTTAAAGCACACCTCCGAGGATGATAGGTGTGCTCTTGGCTGARTGCCAAGCACCTGGCTGTTAACCCTTTGCTTTATCTCTGTTTCCTACTGTCTTTTTATTAAACTTTTAAAATTTTACCAGGAAAGTGAACATCRTTTGTCACACATCCATGTCCTGGTACTTCACTTTACCTGCTTGGTCTGAACGACTCGTTCATGGACATCACCCCCCAGGCCTGGAGGAATCTTTTCAAACCCTCTCACTTCCCTGAGCAGTAAATACAAAAACCCACAAAATACTGCTCCTGAAGGTGAATATGAGGTATCRCTCCTGGATTTCCACCTGTGCTTCTCTTGACCCAGGATATTTCTTTCATCCATGTTGGGATCCTCTATGTGCCAGAAAATACAAAAGCCTTTCTTGGCAGTGTTTGCTGTAGGTGGTGATTTGTGGCCTCAGGGTATAGCTGGTAAATTGCAGCTATCCATCCCTGCCACAGCATATTTCCTYCTGCAAATGTCTCTTGGGTTCAGGGCAGGAAGCAAAGGAAGTCACTTGAAGAATGCTTTGAAGTTTATTCTGTATTTTGAAAAGCCAGAAAAGAAAGAAACAAACTCCACAGTTGTAATATGAGAGGACAACTAGCTGGATCCTAAGTTATTGCCATTTAGTAATCTTCCCTCCTTTCCCACTCTCTCCCCTTCCCTCCCCTCCTCTCCCTTCCCCTTCCCCTTCTCTTCCCTTCCACTTCTTTTCCTTGCTATTCCTTCCCTTCCCTTTTCCTTGTTTTTCTTATTCCTTGCTTTTCTCCCTTGGAAGACCATAAGCTCATAAAACCTTCAGACTTTCATAAAGAAGGTCATGGATTTGGAAAGTAAAAGTCATCATTGGAATGAAGACACTAGAAGCACAAGTGAGTTGTTTTTCACATAATCAGTAGTTTAATTACATCATGACATGCCAAAGAGATATTGCCATCAGCATTCAGAACTACACCTTGTTAGACTCCTATTCATTCTGTTTCTTGATGGCAAACAAAAAGCCAATCTCACTTTGTGCATATCACATCTTTGGGATGAATTTCACCCACTAATGAACTAAACTACGTTCTTTGTTTGGACGACAATGCCACAGATGGTGAGTCACTGGCCAAGGAATATAAGGCCAGTATTTTTAATTTGTCCTGTGTTGTAGTTTGATASTGGCCAAACACCAGGTACCCACAAAAGTTGTTTGTTCACACTCTTCTGTTACAGCTGGCCAGAGGGGAGGAAAAGATTAACGAAGGGCTCATGAGCCGAGATAAGCATTGGGAGGAAAAAAAAGGCTCTAAGGGCAAAACAGGTTCAAATTTAAAAGTATAAAATAAAWTTATTATTAACAGAGTCAGAGGATAATAGTAGAAGTAAAATAAAACAAGTCCTTAAAACACCTTTTTTACCCCCAGCCCCTYCCTCCTTCCCACCAACAGTGCAGGGAGACAGGGCATGGGAGTTTTGGTCAGTTCATCACTCAAGATCTTCTTCTGTTTGCTCAGGGAGAGGAGTTTTCCTATGCTGTGAAGCCCATTCCATGGGTAAACAGTCATCCCAAAACTGTTGTGGCATGGGTCATTTGTCTATGGGGTGCAGTCTTTTAAGGATAGACTGCTCTAATTTGGCAGCAAGGGTTCTCTCTCTCTGTTTCTGGGAGCAAGGGCTCTCTCTGTTTGGGTCTCCAACTGGATCACAGCTTTCCTTGGCATCCACTCACTCCAGAATAAGCACTTTTCCCAYGGGCTGTGAGTGAATCTCTGCATCCTCTGCGGACTTCATGCATTACAGTGGGACAGTTTGTTTCACCATGRTCTTYSTCATGRCCTGCAGAGKAATCTTGACTCTGACACTTGGRGCACCTCCTACCCCCACTTCCTTTTCCAYTGACCTGGGTGCTSCCATATTGTTTTATCTTACATGTCCCCACTTCCTCCTCTTATGATTTTATCTGGGCCTTTATTACATGYTCTAAAAACCCCAGACTTTGGAGCAGGGGATTAGGTATCTATCTCAGGTTCCTCATCTTTGGTTTTCCTTTTAATACAGGGAAGGAAAGAAAGTCTGAAAAGTTTTTTAAGTCTCTATCATTCAAAAAACAAATGAAAAAGTGGTTGGCAAAGAAAAGGAATTGAAAAATTTAAATGAAATTTGGAAACTGGTAAAGAATACTTTACCATAAATAAAGAAACAAAGGCCTGCAGCTGAAAGAGTAAACTAGTTTTTTAAGAAACTCCTTTAGAAAGGCAGTGAATGCAGCTATGAAAAGSATAATAAAACTCCAATATGCACTAACCAGGGGAGTTTAAAAATCTGTGTAACTGGCAGCCCAGATTTACAGAAAAACTAACCAAGGACCACTCTGCGCTATTGAATTTGAGAAGTAACTTGCATCCTGRGAGCAGAAAGAGTCCTTCTGGGACAGAGAAACAAAATAACTTCAGTAAGTTTGKGCTATCAGCCTAACACCAGTCATGGAAAAAATTGATGGAGTCAAGGACATAACTGAAAAAAATAACACTGATCCACACAGAAGACAAATCAAATCAAGCCAATCTCACATAAGTTYTGATAGGCAAAAACAATAGTATGGATGCAGCATATTTACACAGGAATACTCTAAATACCCAGAACATTTCTCTTATGRAATTGGAACCACCAGATAATCAACATAATGTACATTTGAAGGGATAAAAGTGTCAGAAATGTCTGAAATGAGGGTTTAAATGTTTATGCACATCTTCRTCCTAATATATTTCATAGCTGTACTCCAGACGGATTTATCTGTAGACTTACATTATACRAGATTTTTGTCAAAGGCTAAGAGGCATGAAAGTTGTAATGGATAAATATAGCAGATGACTCTGGAGTTGGCAAGAGCAATAAAAACCAAGACAGATTGCTAAAAGGAAGCAATTCACTGTGGTTGATATGCAGGCACAAACAAACTACTGGTACTTTCACATGACCAAATGTAAGACTGCAGACTTAAAAATGATGCATAGGGTCATGATTTACAGGGTTGGGTATGGGACACAAGCTGACTCTCTGGAGGTCAGCAATTCCAACAGGGATGTGCAAGTCCTGGAAGGTAATGCAACCTGGAAGGTTGAAGCTGAGCAGTCCTGTGAGCCTCAAGTTACAAAGAGGGGAAGCAGACACATAAAGTGGTGGGAGTCAAAACTGAGCCTGCAGATTTGGCAAGGGTTAATAGCRGGTGGGAAAAGGAATTACAGTAGAAAAGGTGAAATGCAGTCTCTGCACTAAGGACAATTCACAGCAGTTTTATTTTGAACACAGACGTGAATTAGAGTCAGTCTTGTTCTGGCCCAGGAAAAAGGCTCACTACCTTAGTAGCTCCTGGAAACCAGAAATGGGGGTGCTTAAGTTTCACATGAGCCAGCTCCAAATACRTGAAGTGTCTGAAAAGGCCTGGTGCCCAGAAAGTTTTTTGTGATCCTAGGAGAGGACTGGGTTCCTCACTGCCCAGTCCATAGCACCTGTACCAACCAGCTGGTGAGATGGTGACGGGGTGGTTTCCTTCAGCAGACAGCTGAGGTCACTCCAGTAACTCTGAGGGAGGATTATTTCTCTACCACCCCTACCACATGCTCACAGCTTTATATCTGCTTTACTTGCAGTCCTGATGTCAGTAGATAGACTTGTTCTTTCCYCCAGACTTTTCCTGGAAGAAATACAAATTTCAGGTAATAAACCATCCCCTGTCTCAGGGGATGGTTTCTAGGGAGAGCACCTGCCTGGACTCCCTGTSGTGGCTCCAGAGAAACCTTCTGAGGCTCTTGTCTGACCTTGAAGTTTTGTTGTYCTCTTCCTCTAGACAGTCTATGTCCTGACTAGCATCTGACACCTTTGAAAGGTTAAATAAAGAAATACTTGAAAGGATCTGAGCAGAGCTGAAAAGCTGAACCAGGCCTGGCTTCAATTACTCAGTATGTGAAAGAGTGAAGTCAGTGTAGGGCTGGAGAGTGGAAAAATCGGGGAGAGCAAGAAAGAGGATGTTGAAATCTTGGGTGTCTTATGGGCTGGTGAAATCCATCCTGTGCAGCCTGGGTGCTCTGAGACAGCACAGTGAGGACCAGGGGAAAACAGCAAGAGGACAGAATATGCAAAAGAGGTAAAAAGGGTCATGGTTGCAAATAGAATTATAGAATAATGTAGGCTGGAATCGCCTGGAWTAGGTCCCTCCAAACCGGTGTTAAAGTGTCTATTGACCTTTTTTTTGTTTCTACAAGTCCCAATCRCTGTTCCTGTGCATCTCTGTGTGCTTCTGAAAGCAGCCCTTCAGGAGATGCCAGGGTATCAACATGCYACCAGAGGTACAGTGGGAAGGAGCAGAGGAAAGAGCTGGACATGAACAGAAGCCCCTGAAAACATCAGTAAGTGCTACAAGGAGGGGGAGGAAAGAGTAGGCAAGAGGCCAAGTCAGTGGCTTTCAAGTGCTGGTTCTTTCTCCTACCTTTCATTCGACTGTCATGATATAARTCCTTGTGGGAAAGATTTGTCTTTGGTCCAATGGCACCACTCTTCACACTCATTTGTGCCCCATCTKAAAGTGTAATAGACCTCCTTAGTGATAAAAATTAGGTAGGGGGATTTGTAAAATACATGGCACTGGGGATTTGAACCCACAGAATACCTGCCTCTCAGCTTGGCAGCTCTTTTGCACCTCTGTTCTCTATCTGCATGGAAAATAAATGCTCCAGGGAAAATAAAAGCTCTGCTCACACACTAAAGCAGCACAGCTCATTGGAGTGAAGGGGCTCACAGGAARAAATGGTGAAATTCTCATTGCCTTTAGAGACGCCAGGACTTTGTCTAACACTTTTTGTTGAGGTTTTGTGTATGGTTCCCACTGGTTTTCAAGTAGGACATAGATCTTTTGGGGTGAAAGAGCTTGTCAGTGATCCTGCAGCAAAAAGAAGGAATGAAATTCAGTACAGGGAGTGTGATGGAGCTTGCTCAAATTCCTCTGAGGGAAGGAAAAGGTTTTATCCTGGGCATATGGCAACATAGCAGAGCCCTTTCTGCTTGCTGTATCATGCCGCTAATAAAACTCCTGTGCTCCACACTCAGCAGATGGTTTTGTGGCTGATGAATGAACCAGAATGGGATCCTGTTCCCTTTCCCCCAGCTTTCCTGGCTGTGCAGTGCTAGAAAGAGCAAAGGTCACCTGTGAGTTGCTGTATGTGTCGATAATGTTGCAGAGCAGGGCTGTTAAACTTTGACAGCTTGAACGAGGGATCSTGGAGGAGGCAGGGAACAGAAGAGAGATGAGTGATATTTCAAATGCTGTGTTAAGAGACACCGCAGAATCTTTCACCCAAAAGGAGAAGGTATTTTAAAAGCTACCTCTGCTGAGTGAGCTTTTGCAGGACTGCAGTGACATAGCAGACTCCGAGGCCAACCTTCCCCAACTGGCCTTCTCCCTGCATCACAAATATTTCCAGATTGAACATGGATTCCCCATGCAGAAAATTGCATTGCCATAATGAGTGATTCACTTTTCTCACTTTCCTTGCAGTGGCCATGTGGCATCAAAAGAGATCCTTCACTGATGGGCTGAAATTCCTGGAGTCTTATTGGCTTTGCTAACCACTTTTACTCCCTATTGTTTGGTCAAAAGCCATAATCAGCCTCATAAATGTGTCTGGAAAACTTTACATGAAGTTATATATAGGGCAGAAGAAAGGTTTTCATGGCAGCTTGAGCCAGGACTGTGTGTGCAGAAATACACTAGAAATTGTTGTCTCTCAGGGTRTAAATCTGTTATCTCTCCATTTGCTGTACAGGAGAGGGGTCAGAACTATGTAATGTCTGAAGGAACAAATAAAAGACTTTCTTCATAATAAAAGATAAACATGAAAACAGAAAGGGTGTAAACAGTGTAGTGATGATTTCTGAGTCTGTAGTTTGAGGGTTCAACAGTACCAGCTCACACAGTATTGGCTTCATGGGGTGCTCTTCGGGATTTTACTCTTCACCTGTGATGTCTGTGTGRGGCAGGAAATTATAAGGATTCAAAAAAGCCCTGCAGAAAACCTGTGGAAAAGGAGAAGGAAGAATTCTTCACATTGCTGAAGCCTTCCCTGCTGCTTCCCCCTCATTACTCCTCTGTGGACTCTAACAAATAGCAAACAGCTGCTGGGGCTCATTCCTTGCTCATATATAACAGTAAAAAATGTCCAAATGGAGCTCAAAACAAAAAAATCTTCTAATAACAGCATACCCCCCCCCCAAACTGCTTCCAGCACAACCATTCCTCAAAAAGCATCCCATAAACCCTTTTGAATATTCCAGTAAAGCATGAACAGCCTCCACTGATACTAGTAGAGGACTCTTTGGAGTCCTGCTAAGACTGTCCAGTCCATAGCAYCCTGAGAGCAGGCAGCCACTGCTGGTGCCAGCATCTCCCTTGCTCAAATCTCTCTTTTTCTCCTACTCCTCCAGGGTTTTTCATGGCCTCAGTTAGTAAAATATGTCCTGTGATGCTGAGACTGTCTTTCTGTTCATCTGTCCTGCTCTGCCTGTGAAATAACCCAGCCTCCCTGCCACATTGGGACAGCCCTTGCAAGCCCTCAGCCCTGGCTCTGCAGGAGAATTCCTCCCTACATTTCAGCAGGCATCACTCTGCTGGGTCAAGACATCTGTGGGGGAAAGAGAAGACGCAACAGCTGGATGCAGGTAAATGCTACCTTCCCTTTTCCATTGGTGCTTACAAAGACAGCCCTGTGGAGTCCCCCCAATGGCTGACCCCGGTAAATAAGAGGCAGAACTGCAATGGGCTGTCATGAGCACAGGAGAGATAATACTGGGATGGGTGCCTGGGCATGAAATTAAAAAAAACAAGTGTCTCCAAAAAAGAGAAAAAAGGCTGGCTTTTAAACCCAGCAGCTGCCTTGAAACAGCTGAGCAGGGAGGACAGGAGCAAGGCAGCTTCCCTGAGCTGGGAAGCATTGGTTTGTGAGAGGCTGCAGGGCAAGACAGAGGGAAGATTGGACTGGCAGCAAGTGCAGCCTGGTGTTGCAAATCATCCCCATCACCAAGRATCTCAGCCTGGCTCACATTCACTCATAGGCAACTGCAGATGGACATGATGGAACACATTCCTTGAAACTACTGCCCTAACAAAAGGAGCTGTTGCATGAGCTCCAGAATCCATGCTTGGAAGCTGGTGTCTCATAAATTTTAAGCTCTGGCTGAAAGCTTTCCCATCATCAGTATACCCAAAATAACTTTTTTAATGGACATTATCTGCTGCTCAGTGACACAGTTACTTTGCTGCAAAAATGGTGGATTCTCTCCTATCAGTTTTTGCAGAATTTTCRGACTTCCTCTCTCTGAGACCGTTTTTGCTCTGCCAAAGCCAGACCAAATGATCAAGGATTTCAAAGCTCTGCAGAGGGATGGAAGTATACTCACACATTATATGATCAATAAACATAGTTGCCTTTGGAAATGATGACCACACACATTGCTGCTGCACTCCATTTTCCTTCTTTTGCTGCACATTTCTGAAAATACCTGCTTCTAATAAAGTCTGTCTTTATCTGATCTGGTTAAAATAGTCCATGTGGAAGCTGAGTCTGAAGCTGAATTATTCTTATATAAGTGTAAGCTTCATCATGAAAAATAAAATCATAAATTGAGGATTTTTTAATACTGGCATTTCCCAGGTCTTCATTTTACAGCTGTGAAGTTCTGTGGATGCAGTGTTATTTGTAACAAATGAGAATAAGAATGCAGGAAAGAAAGAACCATTCTTTCCAGGACAGATCAAAATTACCATCTGTACTGGTAACTCACTTCTGACATTAGCCCATGTTGAGGAAAAGGGTATTAGAAATCAGGGACCCTTTCCCCCAGCTTTCCTTCAGATTTTCTCAGCTTGAGGTTGTATCCAGACCCAWGGACCAGCTCTCCAAGTGGTCTTCTGTACCCTTTGCACAGGCACAGTGAAAACCTGGGCTTTATTTGAAATCCCAAACTCAAAAGCAGTTGGCTCAAAATACAGTAAATCACTGAAATTAGACAGCTAGTGTTGAGATTACAAATTATCCAAGTCAGGTTCATAAGGTTTTACCTCTTGCTCTGCTTTCAGGTTTCAACATTATGTTTTCCTTCATCCTGCAACACGCACATACATGCCGCGTTTTATTGGAAAAGGCTTGGAGTAAATCTCTTTATTATTAAGGAGGGAGTGGGATTCAGGGCTTTGGATAGGGGAGATTTAATTCAGTTCCCCCTACCTCTGAGACACAGCTGAAGTTGAGCATGAGATAGAGCAGTTTTGTCTCCCATTTCTTCCTGACAAATGGCAAATCGTTCCAAGAGATGTTCACAGCTCAGCAGGACAGGCATTAGCCCAGGCAAAGGTCAGCAGTGCCATCCTGACCCAACATGGGTGTCACATGCAGCACATGCCTTTGACTAGGACCAGCACAAGCATTTTCATGGGAAGAGGCAAGAAAACATGGAATAACCTGCCCATAATGTCTTTACAAAAAYTAGTTTATTTCTAGCTTCTAATATCTAAATATTAGTGATAATATCACTAAATATCTAATATCACTAAATATTAGTGAGAGGAAAAAAAAAACATTTTTAGCCACACATATGGGGATCAGCTATGACTATTAAATGCTTCCAGAAAAAATGGGCTAGGCTGCAAAACCAGCCCTCAAAAATGAGAAAATGTCCTATCTGTCCAGTTTCTCTCTCCTGGAACATCAACAGCAGGAGGTTTCAGGCACCACAGGAGTGCTGGCCCAGCAAACCACCATGCTCCCTTCTCAGAAACCTTTTCACAGCCCTCTGCTTGCCCTTTATACTTCAAAGGTACCACCCAGCTGATCTGGYCTTGGGTTTTCTGGCAGAAGCAACTCCTACAGCTTCAGCTCTGCCACAGACTTTGTACATGAGCTTAAGCAAGACAATTTACTAAGGAGTTCTCAGAACAGAGTAATGCCTCCTTCTTGGACTATTCAGTCCAACACAAACTGTATTTGCTTGTACAGTAGTAAAASGGGTTATATCTGCTCTTCCTGAGGCCTAATGTCATACAACTAATGTAAATAATTCCACTTTTTTCAATGGTTTATAACATGAAGAGTGATACACTAATACGTGATTTAAAAACTAGGCGCATTTTTTTTGTTTTTCCTTTTCAAAAGCCTAACAGACCATAGTGGACATGAAATCCCAACACATAAAGGGGAGCCCATTTGCCTAAACATTGGGTCTGCTTTAGATTCATTATAAAGAGACACTGAGTAAATGCAGAAAGAAGATATGTACATTAAACTRGTTCAATTTCATCATCCACCTATGACTTGCCCCTGGAAAAACCATTTTGAAAATCTTTGATTCAGATCTACAAAGTGAGCCCTTGATCTGCATGAATCCTTACTTCATGACTGCAGATTTTCCTCAGCTCTGRGGTGAGATGCAAAGTCACTTGGGAACAACTCAATTTTCACAGAGTCTAAATAAAAGTCAAATACTTAATTTTCAGCGTCCTCCATCAGCCTGAAAGGTTTATACAAACAGAGCAACAGTTTGGACAAAGTCCTCAATCCCAGCCATAAATCATCAAGACATTAAAGCTCCACAGAGTCTTTTAGATCTTGCAGAAGGCTGAATGACATCTCAGAGCTGCAAGGAGTCCTCTAGGGAAGAACAGCTGATCAAATAGAAGATACCAAATGTTGCCAAAGGATGTTGTCATTAAACTCAGCCAGTTCTTGGATAACGGTACTGCTGCCCTCCCAGGAAGCCTCCAGACCTCAAGAGATTTAACACAGAGAAATGTAAAGTTTCATGTTGGGGGTGGAATAACCCCACACAGCAGCCCAGGCTGGGGCCAGCTGAACAGACCCAAGGGTGCCAGTGGACTGTAAGGTGCCCACAAGCCAGCATTGTGCCTATGCAGCACAGGATGATCACATCCACGGAGCAACCAGCAGGCTGAAGAATGTAACTCTTCTACTCAAGAGATCTATTCTGGGTACACCACACAGTTATGAGAGACAAAGGAATGGGTATCTTGAGAAAGAAGTGTCAAAGAAAGCTTGTCTGATGGGAAGATTGAGATCACCAAACAGGATACAGGTGGTCTCATCTAAACAGCACCAAAGGGGGGTATATCTAATTAATAGACGGCTTTGTTGTTATTCTTAGAGGGTTTTAGGGCTGTGACTTTTGGAGACAGGCAATGACTCCTGGTTTAAATTACAAAGGGGTCAAGTAAATCCTATACTTGAAGCTGCAAAKTGTCCCCAGCCCAGGTCCAACTCATTGTCTCCCACCTACAGCTGGCATCTTTCAGCAAAACACATCTCTTGCAGGTACAGACAAGGACAACATTGCCCAACTCCACTGATGGCTTGTAAGTCCAGCAAATGTCTGAAGCTGCTGTGTTCTGGACAAAATGACCAAAGTTACCTCCTTGGCTTTGTCCTGTGACTTTCCCAACATTCATGAAAAAATTAAATGCTGCCCTAGATGAGAAACATATATTACATTCCAGTATAAAGTAAAAGATCAGAAACACACAGAGATAACAACTCTTCTTACATGAAGGAAATTAGTAACTCCAGAAATTRTATTCAGTTTCTTAATGCAAGAGATCTTTTCTTTGGATAAATACTGGCTTGGGAATGGTTTTGACCCTTGAATGCTGTTTTTCCTTTAATCCACTCTCACTTTCTTTGTCCTGACTTGTCAGGACTATTTATACTTTATAAGTATTTTGCTGTGGTTCTGTATCACATTTTGAGTCATACTAGAGATTAGATTTCCAAACTGAAAGAAACTCACATCTTTTAGTAAGTTTTTCATACCAGCTGCCTGAYACAAAGAGCTTCCTACCTGGTGATTCCAGGGGCAGCATTTCCAAACAAAGCAGGTAAAACCCCTTTCCCCAAGCTGAATTTTGTTTCTGTAAGAGCAGCTGTCCCCTCCAGGCAGCTCTAACATGACATCAGAGTCCAGCACTCAGCTGCCACTGAACAGCAGCACTTGCTGAAGCCAGCTAAGTAGCAGAGGAAAAAGAAAGGCCCCCAACATAAGAGGGACATGGACCTKCTGGAGCCCTGGAGTGACAGAAYAAGGGGGAATGGCTTCCCAMTRCCAGAGGCAGGKTTAGATGGGGTATTGGGAAGAAATTCTTGTCTACAAAAGCCCTGGCATGGGTTGTGCAGAGAAGCTGTTGCTGTCCCATCCCTGAAAGTGTTCAAGGCCAGGCTGGACAGGGCTTGGASCAMCCTARTAGAAGATGTCCYTTCCATGGCAGAGRGGTTGGAATTAGATGCTCTTGAAGATCACTTTCTACACAAGCCATTTTGTGATTCTATTACTGGATTCCATGACTCATCCATGGCTGCTGCCATGCTCCCATCACRAGCACTGGCAAGGCTCCAGCCAGCACCCAACTTCTTGAGAACCAGCTCCATGTTGAGATGCTGCAGTCAGCTTCTGATCTGCTCCAACTTACTCAAGCTCCTGCATATCTAACAGGCATGCTTTTATTGACTGTTGTCCATCTAGTCACCAATCTCCAGCCTGATCCAAATTCACCAAGTTAACAGAAGTCTCTTCTTGTCAAAATCTCTTTTGATCCCCCAGTGCTGCTTACAGAGGTTTCTTTCTCTCAAAAAACAATCCTGAAACTAAGTATTTTAATTTCATGCATTGTAAAAATGAATTATGATTTCCAATACATTTTGGAGAAACTCATCCAAAACATATGAAGTCACCAACTGAGATGTAAATTACGTGTCCTTTTTTGCTACTTTCAAAGTAAGATTTTATCTGTGTTCCTTCCAAGCTAAACTGTTTTTGCTGTGCTTACTCATGTGAGTGATTGTAAAGCAATCCAGCTTTTTTTTGGAGTAGCTCCTTTCAGTGTAAACCAGTCATTTCCAATTTGGCCTTAATTAGTAAAGCATTTCCTCCAAGAATTTATTATTTATTTAACCTGTTAATCACAAGAGTAAAATCTGCTCTTCCAAACCTTGTCTTTTTCTTCAAGACCTGCTCTGAAAAGCAAAATGTAGAGCCATGAGGGTCATTTATATCTGGTTTTCAACCAGCTTGGACAATATCCTGTTGGTTAAATGTTGCCTCCCCTTTTCCAGCACTGCTCTGCTGCTCCAAAAAYGAGCAATCCAGATCAAGGGAAAGTGATCACTGTTAGTCTGTGTCTTCCGAGTACCCATGACCTCCACTGCTTTTCCCTCTCCCCCCAGCCATGAGTGAGAAGATTTTGACCAGCACCTGTCCCACAAGCAATAGGCTAAGACCACCAATCAGCAAAGCAATTTGACCACTAGTTTAGAAATCTCAACATCTGTTACAGGCAGAATGGCTCTGACATGTTCTTGCTTGTTTTCAAGACATGAAATTATTTTGACACAATCAGCTGCACTTATTTATTTTCAGATTTTCCTCTGTGTTTCCACTGCAGTCATGGCTCTAACATTGCCTCCAAGCCTCTAATGCAAGGAAAAGTCTCTGGTTTCTCCTGAATTTTACAAACCYGCTTATGAAGAGCAATTTCTACATTCCTAGTGAGATGTGGGAAATGATAAGGTTTATGTCCAACCTCACATACATATGAACACATACGCATGTCTGGAGATTATCCATTCCCTAAACCTTCTGTTACTTCATGTCAGACTCACATCTGCACATCATGGTGCACTCAACCCATTTCCATGTTGGTTTTATTAAATATAGGTGCATGTGTCTACCTACACATACCAAACCCATGACTGCAATGATATCCTGTGGTATGAGAATAAAGTGCTTGAGCTCCAGCCCCTTTGTTAAAAATAATAATGACCTCTGTGGCCATCCTCAGAAGTATAAAGATAATTCTCATTATTTGCCACTCAATTAAGCCTTTTWCAAGTGCTGAGTATTGACAGTTTAACATTTAGAAAGGTCTTATATAAGTGTTAAGAATCTGGTCTATAAATGCACACCTACTMTATAGTTCCTTAAATATTAAGCTGTAATCAGGCTACAGGAAATTGTTAAGGCAATTATTACAGGTAAGGTAATTATTATTATTTCCTCTGGGGGTGATGTTATATTACCCTGGAKGCAGTCAGCATTTGCATTAGATACAGATCATGGAGAATATGCACAGTGACTTATATGGTTTACTGTGAGTGCTCTTGTTCCTAAGTGGCTAGAATTTGRCTCTACCCTTCTTGTGTAAACTCCACCCCCTCAACCCCTATAAAACCCCCTGCCCTGCCCCTCTCTCCAACAGAGAGACCAAGAGCTCATTAAAAATAGAGAAGCAGAGGGTGTGTGAATGTGAATGTGAAGAGCCATGTAGGACACATTAGTTCAAAGTTACTGAATCCTAGAGCTGCTCTGTAAGCAAACAAACTCACCATAACCCATTTTTCAGTGGAGATGGAAATCTTCACATAATCTAGTCTAGCCACTGCATCCATGCCAGGGTCTGGGCTGCTGACCTACACTGAGAACCTGAAAGAGGAGATGCCAGAGAGGATTAAATAAAAAACCTCAGCCAAGCTTGTGAGTGCACTGATTTTCATCTTCAACCACCACCTTCAGGCTAGAGAAAGCTCACAGGATGTATGTGACACCCCAGSTGGAACAAATAGGGCAAAGCTTAATGATACAAAACTAGAGGTGCCCTGAGAGAAGGCAGATGAAGTAAGGGGGAAGAGTTGTTTTGTTTCAGGATTTTATTTAGATGCCTCAGGGTGAAGCATAAAACTTGAATCCTTTTTATSCCAAGGCCATTGGGGTCTGAAGTTTTGTCTCAGTTAAGAGACAGGTTTAGGGGGAAAACACTTTGGAATTAGTGTTTCCTCTGAGAAATGGGTTACAACAATCCCTTTCTGCCAATAAAAAATGAATACTAAAGGTTGAAAGTGAAAAAAACCCCAACCGTTTTCTGACAGAATGCCCACACGGGAGGGGAAAAGGTAAATAAATGCTAAATATTGAACTGCCAGACCTTACCCCCACACACACATGCATACCAGAACAAAACCCCAAAATGCCAGGGAAAGAAAAAAATAAACWAACAGTGGTTTGCCATGTGGTGGGTARAAAATGGCGTGGGCTTTCAGGGAAAACAAACAAACRAAAAAACCCAGGTGATACKCAGCAGTTCGGGCAAACAGATGTGAGCCTGGTGAATCTCTGAAGTCCATCTCCCCTCTTCTCAGCAGATGGAGCAGGTGCACATGGTGCCCTTTCTCTCTCCAGCTCGGCTTTTCCTGGGATGTGAGGCTGAAACGGAGCAGCCTCTCACCTTTCCTGCTGGTCCCAGCTGACTCCTCTCCCGTCAGTCGTCCTCCCTGATCTCGGACCAAAACCAAATCGTCCCGTTCTCTCCAAAAAGCCACTGAAGTATTGCTGCTGCAGCCAAGGCCAGGGGAGGGAAAAACAAACTTCTTGGCTAAGCTAACAAAAAACCAAGCTAGCCAAGCAAATACCCAGACCACACAGCACGCTGGACACCTGGCGAGTGAGGCTTTGAGAATAACCCACAGAAAAGCCCAGGGCTACCCCCTCCCTCCCACCTTAAAGATACAACACCCAATTTTGAGCCTAAAGCAGATGATCAGGGAAGAGACTAATCATCATAAATCACCCCAGTGCTGGTTTCAATTCAGAACCCTCGTCTCATGGTAGGATTTCTCTTTTCCAGCCCGTTCCTCTGCAGAATACATTTTGATATTTGCCTGGCACCACATCAAACACTTCCAGCACCTGATCTGAAGTAAAATATTAAGAACCAGATATGGCCAGGCTTTAAACACCACCAGCATTATTACAGCAGAAACACTCACTGATGACATTAACCAGCTCTTTGAAGGAGGCTACCAGCAGGATAATCCATCCATTCCCTGCAGACAGTGAGCCAGGTGAAGAAAGAAGATTCTTCTGCTTTTCCTAAGGAACTACTGCAAAGTGAGTGATTATCCACTGACAAAATGTGACAGTGGCCAAGGGGGATAGTGGGCCRGGGCGGGGGGGTGGGAATCCCTCATGAGATATTTCACTTTTCCTCAGGCAACAGTAACTACACAACACATTTTTGTTGTTGCTGGCATTCAAGAGCCTCTAGGAGAGGGGATTACGAAGTGGGATAAGGCTTGCCTGCCTGTCTGATAAAGCCTAGCTGAAGATAGGGGCTCCTCACATGTCTAATTTAAAAACTGGCCCTATCATCTTTTGCTTCTCTTGGTTCAGAGCCAACTGGTGATACCTAGGTAAGAAAAAAAATTGGGTAAGAGCTAAGAAATTTGCTGGTGGGGGCTGAGAATCCACCTCCCCAGCCATGAATTGAGTCCCCAAGGCTTGAAGTATATTGAGATGTCRTGCTCTTCCCCTTGAACAGCCATCAGAGGCAGAAAGCAGACYTTCCAGCACAGATGCCAGGCACTTGGGACTCTGGAACTGCCTCTTCCACACACAACACCAGTTTTTGGAAAGATAAAGAAGCCTTGCAGCRTATGCACAAAAGAGCTGGGTGGACTGGGTCCTATCCAGCCACCTGCTCATCTGCCCCAGAATCTGGTTATCTATGCCTCAAGACTTCCCACCTAAGCACAGTCCAATGAGCACACCAACTCCAGTATGTAAATTGGTCACACATGTAAGACATATCATTTCCTCACAGATAAATTAATTTTAAATTTCTGCTAACTGCAGAATGCTTTCTTGTTTTTGAGAGAGAGACAGGACTTAATCCAGATGAAGAGTATTAAACAAGGGCATAGTTGATGGATACTTTTCCCAAAAGACTTTTCAGGCAGATGTTTCAAGCTTCTCCTCTGCACAAAGATCAGCAAAATGGGCTCATTCTGGGCTTTTTTTCCAACTCTTATAGTTGTACTTGTGTTTGTGCTCTGGAGCCTCTAAGCACCAACAGGATGGATGGAAGAGAATTATGCCAAAAGATATGGAAGATGAAAAAATAATCCATGGATGAGGGTGTTAGAAATGTTGAACTGCTTCCTGGCAAAAGTTTATAAATTGTCTTGACACGACGTTTGTGGACCTGGAAGGATGCAGGTGGGCAATTCAGTGCCCAGTCCAGTCATCAGGCCCAGCCAGGTGCTTTGAACTGGGGACAACACTTTACCCTCCACCCAAGAGCTGTGTGGACTGAGCTTTGCTCTCAGCTGGGCACCTCCAGAGCCCTCCTTCACCTTTCAATCCACCCTACCCCAGCAAGACCCTGTTCTGACCTCCTGACTGTGCCATGCAAACTGAGCTAAAGTGAGAGGGGCTGCCAGGAATGGATCAGAGCCTTGAGAAATCCCATGTCCCRTCTCAGACTCTGGCAAAGAACAAATGTGTTGGGAAAACTGCAAAAAAGCCCAGAATAAGCAAATGTGGATTAATAGCAGGAATCTCTTTCTAACTTCCAACAAATATTGACTTAAACTCTCAGAGCAGACATGGACAAATATTGCCTCATCAGACCTTTTGGGGGGATTGAAAATGTCTTTTCAATGGAAAATTAAAATCAACTCTTTTTTGTTTGTTTCTATTCAACTATTCTGAGTTTTTCTCTTCTGAAAGGAAAGCTCAAGTATTTTAATYTTTGGTCTCTCTCCTCAGAAATCCTTCCACCTCCCTCAGAGAAAAAACATGACACATTAAAAAGAAAAGAGTAAAAAAGGCAGTTGGAGTTTTAYATCAGATTTGTATTGGAGAGTGAAGATTCACCTCCCTTCAGAATCTCTGTTTTTCTTTGYATCATAAAAGCTAACTATTTTATTTCCTGACACTCTAGTTATCTGCATAAACATGCACTGCCATGGTGAGAACTTGCCAAGGTCATGGCATATTATTATAGTATGTTGAATTTTTTCTTGAGGCTGAAAATCTCCTAAACAGTCAATCCTGACATTTAAATAGCGACATATCTGTGGCAAGAAACAGAGAAAATGTATCCAAAACTGAAGCTGGCTGAATAAATACAACAAGGCAAAAAAATTCTTGAAGTGCAACAWAGAAAAGGCTGAAATAGAGAGAGGAGTTAAGTGGGTTTAACCAATAGTATTTACATGTGTCAACCACATATAATACCAGAATATTCAACTGCAGAAGAGTTAACAATATAAACCTGTGGCTGGCAAAGGCATCACCTTATGGCTATTCAGTTCTCCAATCCCTCAACTACTGCTAGGAAATCAGTCCAACCTCTTCTTTAACTTCATTGCACCCACCCTTGCCTGTGAATGCCAGGCAACTGTCATCTTCTGCCCAATCCCTTGATCCACAATATACTTCTCTCCTTCACATAAATTTCCCTCTGCAGGATGTTGTGATGTGYGTGTCAGTCCTATGGCTCAAATTAAAGATTATCAACCTGCATATCTGTATCAAAAAATGACCACAGGATCACAGTGTTGTTTGGTGGGAAATGAATCTCCAATCCACTTTCTGGTAGGTCAGAAAATCACTGTCACCAGCAGCCTTCCATCACCCCTGCGGAAACACTGGAATGACACTGGGAGAGCTGGAGCTGCTCTGCCTGGAGAACAGAAGGTTCTAGGCAGACCTCAGAGTCCCTGTCAGTGCCTAAAGGGGCTCCATGACAGCTGGAGAGGGACTTTGGAGAAGGGCCTGGAGTGACAGAACAAGGGGGAATGGCTTCCCAATGCTTCCTAGAGGGCAGGCTTAGGTGGGATGTGGGGAACCTGGCTATAAGGGTGGTCAGGCCCTGGCAAACGTTTCCCAGAGAAGCTGCAGCTCTCCCATCCCATTCAAGGCCAGGTTGGATGTGGCTTGGAGCAACCTAGGACAGTGAAAGGTGTCCATGCCCATGGCAGGGGGGTTAGAACAAGATGCTCTTGAAGATGTCTTTGTACTCAAACCATTTGCTGGTTCTCCAGAAACAGCATTGCTCACTTTCCCTGCAGCACATCCCTGGTGGTTGTCCCCAGGAGCAGYCAGGGGATTAMTGATGGGCTACTGGGTAAATGGAGRTACTGGTGAAGGATGATCCTRAGTGAAGAAAGGTTACAATGCTATTAGTGCTCAATGCATAGAAGGCATGTGTCTTCTTCTAAACCACGCACTTCTCCTGGAGAGGATGGATAGGGTGATAGAGCAGAGACCATACATATGACATCCAGACACGAGCAGTCAGATGACTTTGCAGGCGCATCTCTGTGGTGATGAACCACGGAGGTTCTCCACACCTGCTACCCCATTTGAGGCACAAGCAGGACAGAAATCTTCACACTCAGCTCTGCTGTAAGGGCAGCTCCTGATAGGCTAGGTTTGTGGTGTGGATAACTTCCCTTACACACCAATCTGCTACTGATTAGCATGTAARATTTCCATCACACCAAGTCTTCTGCAGGTTTGGAACAGGAGCAACAAAATTATGTGGTGGTTATACTCTGCTAGGAAATGCTCAGAGTTGAGCTGTGTTGATTAACTCGAAGAAAAGGAGTTATTGCAAAAAGGGTGGTAAAACAGTTATCAGATCTTTTTGGGTGGATTAAAAACATTCTTTGAATGAAAAAAGAAAATCTATTCTTTTTTTGTTTGCTTCTRTTCAATGGTTCTGAGTTTTTCTCTTCTAATTTCTATTGAAAAAAAAAGAGAGTTTATCACTGGTGGRAAATGGAAAGCATGATAGTTTCATGGAGAAGAAAGAGGTGTTCTTCCTGAGGCTCTTTTATTTCTAAGTGAAAAAAACAACGTGAAGAAGAAAGAGAGAGCAGAAAAGAGAAATTCATCAAATGCCTTCTGACCTCCCAGACTTGAGTCATACTCTGGGTTTCCCCTATGGAATAAGCCTCCCATCCAATCCCAAAAGTGGCACAGAACAAAATGAGAACAAAACACAGTAACTCTAATGCATTTTAAGTGTGTTTTAGATTACCTTTGAGCACTGCTATCTTGATTCTGTGTCTTCTGACATTTTCCAGGCTAGTTACTTATTTAAATTATTGTAGTTATATGGAGGKTTTTTCCAACACTACTTGAAGACCCCTCACAAGAGTCCCAGGTAGCTGCCAAGGGTCTGGGGAAGAAATGACACCCACCTGCTGCCTCCCTATGTCATTATTTATGGTGAACTGTGAGGAGTTGGGCTTAAACCAAGMACCAGGCTGATACCTGACACCATCACTGTGACAGACTCTGGCTGATTTACACTGGGSAACAGAGCCAAATGGAAATAGAACTGTATGAGGAGAAGGAGTTGGCACTGCAGTATATGGATGTGTGCAATCAGCCAGTATGTCAATGGAGGCAGTCCATTTCAGAGCAGTAATTTCGTTCCTCCTGTACCTTTTTTATTTTCCACATTAACAGAAAAATCTCCAATAGCTGCTACCTGCTGGTAAAAACTTGACATTTCTCAAGGTCATTGACACGCAGAAYGTGGAAGATCTGCCTCTCAGCCTGGATCTCGATTACCCTACTGCAAACCTTGAGTGATGACATGTGCCTCACAGCTGATAATGCAGAACTTTGTAGTTCTGATGGAGTCTTGACATCACGGATTGATGATGTTGGCATGGCAAATGTTGTTGCCACCAGGGACTTGCTTCAGTTTGTGTTGCTGGTTGTTGGAGGTGGGGGGCTGGTTCAGACCGCTGATGTTGCTGTCACGGAAGCATCTTAGTCTGGGACAAGAAAGGCCAAAATGCTGCTTGGGTTGCATCCAAAATTTCCGATGAATTGGTCCAATCCTGGCAAGGGAAAGAGTTTAACCTTGTATGAAAAGTCCCAAAGATGAGCAGAAGGACAACTGAAGTGGCTTCACTGTAGCTTCTTCCTTTCAGAAGCTCCAGGCTAAGAAATAACAAGACAATGGTAAGTATTGTCACCAGCTGGGTCATCTACATGCATCTATCCACTCTTTGAAGGAACGATGCAAAAAGAAAGGACAGATTTGRTTTCTGGTGTTGGCCAAGTGTAGTATCTGATTTAAAAGTTTARTATCTGATATGCCCTTGATGAGAGGACTTTATATTAAACAGASTTTGGGGCATGGGAGTTGGACCTGGAGCTTTCTCTCTCTGCTTCATGCATTGATTGCAGTGACTCTGGGAATGGTGCACTGGTGGTTTCAAGTTGCACCAAAAGAGAGGTGGGTCAGAAGATCAAAGAAGGTGAATCTTTCCCTTTACTCTGCCCTCCTGAGACTCTACCTGGAGTTCTGCATCCAGCTCTGGGGTCTACAACATAAGAATGGCATGGACATGTTAGAGGAGATCCAGAGTAGGGACACAGAGATGCAAGGGCTGGAGCACTTCTGCTCTGGAGATAGGTTGGGAGAGCTGGGAGTGTTCAGCCTGGAGAAGAAAAGGCTTCAAGGAGACCTTAGAGCTTCCAGCGATGAAACGGAGCTTATAATAGAGGGAGAGCAGCTTTTTAACATGGGTATATAGTGATGGGAAAAGGGGAAACGGTTTTAAACTAAAAAATAGTCATTTTGGTTTAAAGGTTAGGAAGAAATTCTTCCCTATGAGGGTGGTGAGGCCCTGACACAGGTTGCCCAGAGAAGTTACAGCTGCTCCACTCCTGTAAGTGTTCTAGACCAGGTTGGACCGGGCTTGGAGCAATCTGGTTCTAGTGGAAGATGTCCTTGCCTATGGCAGGGGGGTTGGAATTAGATGGTCTCTAAAGTCCTGTCCAACCCACCGCATTCTATGATCCTAAGTAGTGCGCATGCATGGCAAAGACAGAAAACATCTTCAGCTGCTTGCTGACAAGSTGGTGCTGGATTCTTTGCCCTTGGKCAACAGCTAAGGCCAACCAGGCAACAGGAAGAAAGCTGGCAGGAACTGCAGACCACATTTACAAAAGGCCTTCTGAGGTTCCACAAGGAGTTGTTTTGGTCACAGTAGGCTCTACCACGTCCTGCATTATCCATCAGCATTGCAGGAGGTCWGGGTTCTTGGTGTGTTGGCATGAAATGTCTGGCTGCATTCAGGATGAGATGGCCCAAAGCATGGCACTGCAGTACTGCCAGGATCACGAGGTGTATTGGTTGGATCTCCAGATTAGTTAATGTGCTGTGAAATGCCTGGTTGGCAGTGCTGAATGCTGATCCTCAGCAGAGGCAATTTGATATTCAGTAGGTGAAAACATTGATTTCAACCTGAAATWTGCCATGCACAGTCCCAAATAAGTCCTTCATAATATAAAAGCATTTAGCAAGGGGAAAAAAACACAGACCACTCGCCCACCACTSCTGCAGCCCCCTCTGCAGTCACCTTCACCCATCTCAGAGGGAGGTCGTTCAAGCCTGCCTTTCATCATAAAAGTGATTAATCTTCATTCCTGCAAAGAACAAAGGGACCTACACTGGGCTTTGCATCAAGCAAGGAAAACCAAGAAAAGAAGAAGAAGAGTAATATTTCATTTTATGCATCGTCAGTCATAGGCTACTAGTTTTTGGTAGAAGACCTGACAGCAGCTGTGCCAGACCCAGAAGGGACTTGCTGTAGACACAGCTTGTTAGAAAWGACCAGGGAGCTGTGAAAACTCAACTCCTTTGAAATCGGTATGGAACAGTTTGACTTTTTTTCTCCATTTAATATGGGCTCAGCAGGAGCTGGAGATGGGTGCCAAAGTGAAGCCAAGCAAAAATCACTCAGACGAGCTTTCCCAATACCTCTGCTGCTCACTAGTGCCTTTGGTTACAGAGGCGTGAATTCCTTGTTCTTGTGCCAAACATGCTGCTATGGGATGAGTAATTTTGCCTCTATAAATTGAGTYATCACTGGAGTTAGGCAGACACTAACACAACACAGTGTTGCACACAGTTCTTCCAGTCCTTTCCACTCTGRAGTCTCTGTAGTGATCTTGTTAACAGTATTGATCAAAACACTGTTTAAAATTAAACAGTCCAGGACTTAAAAAAAAAATTAAATTCCCAAAATAATCTTTTCAGAGCTGGGGAGGTGATGTTTCTTAAGTCCAGCTCTTTGCTCTGAGGTAGAGAAATGTATTTTTGCAGATTTAAAAACTGACGCTTGAAGGAAATTGATTGAAGTGCTCTAGGTTTCCCATGAAGAGAAACTGGTTGAATGACAACAGTTATGGTGCATTTTCTGGAATTTGAAAAACTAGTAAAATAAGTAGAAAGGTTTTTCCCCTGTGATATTAAAGCCATGTATAATAATAAGCAGCATGACTAAAGAATAATTTTGYCAGTATCTCTGTTGTATCATATCAGATCTTTTTAACATTTATCATTTCTATCTTACATTACACCTGAAGATGAAAAAAGATGCCATGTTGTTGGGGAAGATGAAACAGGACAGCCTTATAATTATACCTGGCAAGGGGACTGTGATWATATRAAACCTATAAGCAAGGTAGAAATGAAAGCCAGCTTCAGCATCTARGAAGTCAAAAGCTAGTCAATGAATGACTRGAAAACAATGGCTTGGCCTACCACAGGAGAATCCCCCATGATTAAACAATWCCCTRAGAAAGTAAAGAATGCTAGAAAGTCCAAGGGTCTCTGYTAACGTGGCAAGGAAGAAAAAAGAGTTTTTGGAAGTAGGTTTTAAGGTTTAAAATGTAACAAATATGGTAATGTGGTAACCCCTATAGGCTATATGTAAATTCTATAGGATTTTGTGTCTTGTGCTGATTAGTTACTGGGAATCAGAATATTCAGGATGGGAAAATATATGATGTACTGTAACAAGATTTTTAGCTCTCTTGCTTCTGCTCTTCCTCCTGCTTGCTCTTTCTCCTCTCTCCCTCTTTCTCTGAGGCTTACTCATAGCTGTGGCTGGCAGCTTGAGTGAGCCCCCCTTTGCCCACGACCCTTGCAATAAACTGCATGTTCTAACAGTTGCTCTGGACTTCAGAGATCCTTCATTACCATCCCAAAACCACCCCGACTTCCCCACACCCGGTCCTAATTTCCTTTCTTAAAATCTTTTCTGCTTAAATCAAATTAGGCTAAGTCATAGCAACTCAGTACCTCACATTTCTTTCCTCAATGCAGAAACCTAAATCCCTTTCTGCTTGCCTTTCTATGAAGAGTTCAAATTATTTTCTGAGGTAAATCAATGCAGAAATGCACATTTGTAATGGAGGAGATTTTATCTCTTCCTTTTCATCTGAGAAAATATGAACAAAAATATAAATTAATTATTAATATTGTAAATGGTCAAAGAACTGGGGAAAGACAAAGACAAGTGGARGTGTCAGTCACAACTTTGTGGGAACATCATCCACTGCTTTTTCCCYGGGCAAGGATTTTCATTAGAATTTGTCCTTGTACTAATTGTCTGTAATAGGACTTTTCTCTCATCTATCTCATGAATATGTTATGATTGCCATTTCAAAGGCAGACAATATTTTGGCAAAAAAAAACCTTGGCAACAGGGACAGAGTAAAGACCATTTGCTGCAACATAATAGTGATGTGAATTTGAATACAACAGGATGCCACAGAGATGGAACTGCCCATATATTGAACTCCATGTACGTAAAAGACATAATTTCTTCCTAAGAAATTGATTCAGGTAATATACTGGAATTTGCCACGTCCAGATATGTGCCTTGTTTGTAGCTAATATCACATCTGTAAAAAAGATGATTGTGTGCCACCACTGGGAAAGCTCTAAAAAGAATAACCAGACAAAACAGGCTACAGCAAATGGGTCCCCATGCATTTGGAGTGAAATGCAGAGAAATGTTGTAAGGAAAAAAACAAAACAAAACAAAACAACCCCAAAAAAAAAACCAAAAAACAAACCACCTTTGTGTTATATAAAGAATTAATTGTCCCCAGAGATTTGTGTCCATTTCTTTGGCAAGATGCTCTCTCTGATCAGCCCAGAGAGAGATGTCTCAATGAAATGTCCATCTGTTCCCTGATGATTCAGGACTTCAAGCTGCTCCCAATGGTAAACCATTTCTCACTCTGTCTATATTCCAACTTAAATCTGATGAATAAAATGGGAGTCAAAAATCTACATCTCAACTAGTACTCTCCTTATCAACTGCTTCGTTTTCATGTGCTATTGCTGTCATTTTTGGACACAGCGTATTTCCTGTTAAGACTRGTTTCCACTATAATTTATAGTCTTATTTTGACAGTGGATTTAAGTCTCTTTGGATTGCAATTGAAAATATGCTGTTTATCTTGCTCATTTGGAAGTCCAGTGGCCATCTGCCTGAGACACGGTGAGCTCATCTTTCCAGAATGCCTTGATTAGCACAGGAGTTACACACAAAGCACTTGCTGAGGGTTGGTAATTATCACACAAGAGGCATCACCCCCTTCTCCTGTCTGGAGACTGCTCCACCTGAAGTCRGGGGAAAAGGTGCTCAAACCAGATTTCACAGGGATGATCTGGGACATGCCTGCAGCATTTGCACATCTCACTCTGTCAGTAACAGAATTTATGTTCTAGCCCGAGCCTGAAAAAACACCACAAAACMCTTGAATGAAGTACAATGCTGGCCCTGTTACTGTGGTGCATCAGATTTCTCAGGGAATTTCTTCCTATTGTCATCAGGAAGAGGCTGGAAAGGGGGGAAGAAGTGGCTTTCTAAGTTAATACACAGTGATTAATAAACAGAAGGAGTAGGCAGTTGCTCCTGGCATTTGGCAGTTCTTAGCTGGGGGTGGGCAGYCTTTTCCCTGTTGAGAGTGGAGATGGTTATGGCCATGGACTTCTGCACAGCAGCTTGGCACTGCTGCGGAGTTGCCTCTGTCACCTGCTTGCAAGAGAGACAAACACTTCTTCAGGCCTACCACGACAGCTTTTGAAGGGTTTAAATTCCCTCTAAATGCTAAAGATACCATATYCTTGCTGATGTTTTTGCTAAGTTTATTCAACACAGCCCATTCGGCATTTAAAGACAGGATGAGATTGCTTCAAAATCTGCCCCAGAGACTTGGAATGCTGCCCAGGAAACTGCTACAGAAGCAGTRGATACTGCTCAGCAGTACCACCTTTCCCACTAAGGGAAAGGTGGATAGCACAGCCATCAGAACCAACAGRTAATATAACCATCCAGGTTCCAGCTAAACCACAGGGGCAGCCACAGCCAGCAGCATCCACCCCCGTGCAAGGAGGAAGTATAAAACCAATCCAGTACAAGGGCCCTAAACCAGCAGAGGAGCTGGAGCCCAAGATCATTGAGTCCTGTAATTTGACAGTCTCTGCAGCCTGTGAAAAGATGTTACATGATGGGTGAGGAAGGCTACTCCAGCCTGACTGACTCGAGTTTGGGACCTTATGGGTGCAGGTGTACAACTTGATGGTACCAAAGCAAGGTTTTTGGGGTCATTGGCCCTGGAGGAGGGTATCAAGCAGGCATTTTTGAGAGAGCCAGGACTCTTTCTCTCCAGGAGTGGATTCTAACAAATGTCAGAGAGGTTTAAACAGATACATATTTAAACGTACATGGAAAAGTCTAAATTTTGATTTGATTTATGCCTTAACAAAATTTATGTTTATATTAATAAATGCAACACATGAATGGTAATCCCATACAGTGCAGTTATCCAGTCTGAGCTGAAAATAGCCCMGCTAACCCCAGATAAAGTCCTAGGCACAGAGATTGACAGCATCATCTCCTGTTACTTGTCTTTATCCAAAACACTAACAAAAGTGTCCAAGGAATGGAAAATAAGCTGTCTTGTACAAGACCATTCAGAGTGCATTGGACAGAGCAACAAGTACCCTTTGGGGCTGGATTTCCTTCCAAGTGCTGGTGAGATCCGTGTGTTCACCAGAGCTTATGCATCTGTCACCTCAGACTAGCAAAACTTCTGTATTATTCTTTAAAAGGCAGCACTGACTTATTTTCTGTGTAATTTATCATTTCAGCCTGGGACATGGTCTTCTACTGAGGCAGTCTTGTATGCAGATGAAATACAGCCTTGAATGCTAACACATCCCACTGCCAGTCCAAGTGGTGTATCCCCAGCAAGGGACTGGCTAGTGCTCCTGTTCCTCCAGGGCRTCATCACTGAGGCAAATCCAGGTGTAAGAAAAGCTGCAAGAGGACATATAGGAAAAACCTGGAGAGAGGAGGACTCCAGTCACATCTCTAAGGGGTTTCCCTTCWTTCCTCTAYARAAAAATTAATTTCACAAAAAATCCTGTCATTTTCCCAAAAGGTGGTGTCAGAAATAGAAATCTATTTTTTGATGCTTTGTCCCTTTAACCAACAGCTCAGAGCTGATAGTCAGGAAATCTGGTTTTTAATTCCCAAGCCCATTATGGGCTCCCAGTATAGCTGCGAACACATATCTGCAAAATGGTGTGGCAATACCATTTTGGTCTGTTGAAGTCTATTGAGCTGGAAGTGGGCTGGATGCTGCATAAATATCTTCCTGTGTGGTTTTTCTGGGTAAAGTGCCCACGTATTTTTAATTTCCACATGACCCTTATTTTTCAAAATGTGGCAAATCAAGCTCGCACAGTGGGGTTACCAAGATATTCACTCTGCTTAAAATGCAAAAAGATGCCTCATGGGATTATCAAAAGTACCAAGACACCTAAATCCCACCAGTTTAAGAAATTTGAGTGTACTCTGTTTGGAAGCTTTTATAAATCCCAGCAGTGTCACTCTGAATTTTTCTAAGCTTGMATTGTTTTTTCCAGGACAGTGCCTGGTTTCTGCTACATTTTCTGATGGTTTGAGCTTACTTGCCATTACTGAAAGTTTACCTTCATAGTTAGACTTTCCTTTCTAGGCTAAGGAGGAGATTGTTTTACACAATGCCTTTCATCRCCCCTAATATGTGCCATATTATCCTCTTGATTTCTTCCATCTGGGCAAATCTTTTGTTGACTTCGCCTGAAATCTAAAACCTTTCAAAATAAGCTCTTCCACTTCTGTTCTCTGATCTAGTAACGGTGGATGTGACTGGAAGGTCAGAAGTCTGAGATTAGTCCTGACCTTACTCTTGGGCTTCACACTGGCAGTAGGTTGGAAGCTTTGAACTTGGCACCCTGACAAATTGTTATTGCTACCTACCAAAAATCAGCTCACCCTTGTGTCTGAGGAGGGTGTGGGGTGAAAGATAGGGGAGATCAATTCCTTCAAAGAGTGAAGCTTTTCCACACAGCATGACACAGAGACAAGAAGGGTTTAATGCAAGGTAAAATCTTGACAGACACTAATTCCTAAAATACAGCCCAGAAATGCTCTTAATTGAATCCGCACTGGGTGAGGATGTAGACAATGAATTCCACTTTAGCTTTTACTTAAAGAGGGTGAGCTGCCAATCTGTCATGAAAACTGAGCAGGGACCAGATTTCTGCACTGATYGGCTCTCACATTTTACAAAGCCAAGAATAAATAAAGTCAGGCTAACAYGAATATTTAGYATATAACTGTAACAGACAAGATCTTCAGGGTCATCTGATTGCTATCAGAGGCAACTGCTTTGACAAAGAATGTATTCAAACATATCAGCCTCCATTTGAAGAGAAAAATTTTCCTTTAATGTTAACTTTTATCAGTCTCTAYTTCTAGTCTGGAGAAAGGAAGCTGCTGCAAACTTCTCTCTGTCAGACTGTGAGAATGTGTGTGCTCACATCTGTCCATTCTCACTCTAACAGCATCCAACTCTGTTGGCCAAGCTCAACCACTCTTGCAGGAGATTAGAGGCCAAAAAGGCTTTGTTTGGTAYTCTCCTTATAGCAAGGCCTTCTAGTCAGTCAAGCAGAGAAGCAGACCCATAACCGCATTTAAAGCCAGACAAATACAACTTGAAAATAGAGTCTGTTTTTTTAAAAGCACAGCTATAAAATGAGAAAGCCTTCAATCRGATTTTGTGTCTTCTTAGGCAGCAGAGTCAGTCAGCCTCAAAATACAAATCCAAAGGAAACCTGGCTCCTTTTGATCCAGAACTACCCATTTTTTAGATTTTAAAGGCATAGTGGGCCATAAGATCACATAGTCTGAGCTCCATACAATACAGACCATAAAATTGCATACTCCAATAAAGGAACACAGTAACTTGTGCTTGGCTGAAACCTGTGCTCCAACAGGCAATCTGCTCACAATTTGAAAGTATCTGAAGAGGAACACTCTACTATGCCCATTGATACTTTGTTTCAACACCTAATCATTTCCACTGTTAAAGCTCTTTTTGAAGTTAAATGGGTCTGCTTTTGGGTTCCAGCCTTGGACCTCGGATAGACTACACAGCTCTGTTGCCTCTGGCTCTTTTCTCCTGAGAATGAACTTCCATCCTTTCTCTGCCTCCTCTTGGCCTTTCTTTGGTAAGTGAAGCAGGTGGAGATCTACCTGCGATTTGGTTTTTTCCAAGCTTTTGAAACTTTTTGTGACTTTTCACTTTTTTGAAGGGCCTTTCAAAGTATGTTGGCAGAATAATAGCTTGGGCAATTACAAAGTAGASTTTTATTGATGCAGTCAATGCACATAAGGGAAAAGGGTGAGGAGTGAAGAGGCAAGAACTGAAACAACCCAGGAGTTTAATTTCTCTGTCTGGTGGGGACATTTGACAGTGTTAAAATGTTCATGGTTTTTGATAATATCGTCTCCTCTCCTAAAATTATTAAGTCAGAAACTAATTTTCAAAGGGAGACAGAGGAAGAAGCTCATTCAGGGCTCACAAGAGATTTCCAGTAAGGATGGAGAAGGGTTGAGGGCACAGATATGATAATGTGATATTCTCATGGYTTGCTGAGCATGTCCCAGTAGTGGYAGCTCATATAGTTTCACTTCTGGAGTTCTTCTGGCACAACCTGGCTATATCTCCTGCTCTAAAGCTTGTCCAAATTCCACTGCAGTAGACAAGAGTGCACAGAGTCTATGCACAATCAACCCCATGGAGCTCCTGGAAGATGAAAAGCAGAACTGGAGTATTTGAGCAGACTAAGTTCAGCTCTTCAGGCCCTSGCTTCCTGGCCCAGTGGTAACACAGCCCATAAATTGCTTCTTGCATAGTTTTCATTTTTAAGTTCTGTTTTAAAACAGAAAACCTACATCTGGTGGAAGAATAAGCCAAGTATAACAATGGCTCATGGGCTGTGGTAGTAAAGCAGCAAAATGTCTCATTGTGGATGAGGAACCACACATTGGAGCCTTCCTCTGGTCTCAGGACACTGACCACCCACAACAGCTTCTTTCCTCACAGGTCACCAGCAGACAGACCATGGGATACAGRTAAGTGTTGATGCCTTTTGCTCAGGGCCCAGCTCTGGTTTTCAGCATCTCACTCCATCTACAGCCCAGCCCTGTGGGAACAGTTAATGCCAGAGAGATCATTGTCAGGAGCTTCTGCATCACAGKCACCAGCAGAAAGCAAGCTGAGCCCTAAAAGGGAAAATGATTAGTTAGAAAGGGAAATCAGTTCAAATAGGTCTAGACTGCAAAGATGTAGCATGTCCTTTACTTAACACAGTGATTTTGTCTCCTTGGTTTGTGAGGCTTTTTGCAGCAATGGAGGAAAGCAAACAAGGTTGCTGACCTGACAAATGCATGTGTTGTGATTCTTGGTGTGACAAATGAGGTTCACTTTCCTGGTAAAATTTTAAAAATTTAATAAAAAGACAGTAGGAGACAGAAATAAAGCAAAGGGTTAACAGCCAGGTGCTTGGCATTCAGCCAAGAGCACACCTATCATCCTTGAAGGTATATTTTAAATATCTTTTTCCCTGTTACATCAGCCTGTTGCAAATTCATATACCATTATGCATATTCATATTTTTCAAAAAACTAGTTTGCATATTCTTGGAACCTTTTAGCATGGCCACTCCTTGGGTCTGCCTTTTTAGAGCATGCGAATTTCTTGGCTGTGGTTTTAATCCTGCTTCTTTATCACCTCCAGTTTGGGCTGTGATCCACACTTTCTTCAGATGGCAGGGGCTGATAGTCAACATATCAATAACAGGGTCCTCATCATATCTTCACTGGATGTTATCCCAACCAAGCAGGCAGTTCAAGGATTCTATAACAACTCTTACCACTATGCCTAAGTTTTGTTAATAGCAGAAATAAAAGCTATAGTTATACAGCAGAGCCATTCCAGCATTATACATATAACATTATATGTTATATACTTGTGAATACTTAATACTTGTGAAAAGCCACAATGTAGTATGTATTTATAACATTGGGGTGTCTTGTTCAGGGCCAGGAGGTGGACTCAAAGATCCTTGTGTGTTCCTTCCAACTGAAGATAGTCAATGATCGTATGATTTTATCTTCCCAAATATTCTGTTGAGTGAGCAACATACCTTTGCATGGACAAAGAAAACAGGGACCTATCCAGCACTCTGTGACAGCCTGATGTTATTGTCTCACTACAWTATACCAGASAASTATYCTTGTGCTTGCTCTGTCTTGCTGATACTTTTTTTTTTTAACTCCTTCTCCACTTTCTGTTTGAGGGGCTACTGAAATGAGATTGCCACACATCTCCCTGACTTATAGTATGGGACATCCAAAATGAAGAGAAATTTGGATTTTATGGCRCTTTGGCCAACAAACTCTGCCAAGCGCTATGGCACTGATCTATGTGAAGTGTGTAAAACAGCACTAACAAGGAGAGGAAGAGGGTTTAACCTTCTTACAGAATCCACAAATCACCGTGTAGAGGGTGAAAATTGAGTAGGAATTCTACGGCTATAAAATCCACACACTATGCTAGGCTGAGAAAACAGCAACMTTGGAAGCAGTAGATTTTCACAGCCCAAAAGAAACTCAATGGCTTTCTAAAGGCATTAAAGTGTCTGCAAATGGTCATTGGTAACTTTAACGAGCTTCCTCAGGATAGGAGGCATGTTTTCCCCATTGCGTCCCCCCATTCCTGCTGGCTCAGAGGACGGCAAAAGCTTCTGCCCAGCTCCTTCTCCTGAAAYAAAAGTGAGAGTCCATGAGGACATGCATTTGCTTCCAACTTGTGCGTGACCAGGCCACCACTATCAGTGCCAATAAATTTCTGTCCTGATCTCTTAGTCACAGAGCAACACTATCATCTTGGGCATCCCTAGCTCTGCTGCATTTAATGTTGTTGAAGATTAGGGGTTTTCCTTTTGTTTTTCTTTTCTCTTTTGCATTTCCCCCCATTTTGTTGCTAAGGAACAATAACGACCGGGTACTTAGGAGAGACGGTAGTTGCCAAACTCAGGAGAGGAGGGCATCAGGCTGCACTTCTCTTACCTGAGGGTTTCTCTCCGAGGGGCAGATGTACCACAAGAATTGGGCTGGAAAAAAATGGGGCTGGGGCAGCTGCGAGTTCTCTCTTGCTTTGGGTTTCGGGGTTGGACGATTCGGAGCTGGTGCTGGGGGGCGGGAATTCGCTGCCGCTGCCGGAGCCCAGCCCGGTCCTGCTTCTGTCGTGGGTGAGGCTTTGCTCATGAGAGCAGCTACTGAACTGGGACCTTTTAAACACCGTGCCTCACTGAAAAACAGGACTTCCACCATCTGCTGGGATGCCTCAGAGGAAAACCCGGGATCCCAAACCTTTTCCCCTCCCAAGGAGCCTTTCCCCTGCCCTGCTCCAGAGCCGGGCTGCTGCCCGCCGAGTTTCAGATGGATTGGTTTCATCCGCCACTCCAGTACCTTGCTCATCCCTGCATTCCCAGCTTGCTRCTCCGAGGTTCCTACAACAGCTCCATTTGCTATCCAGAGGGAATAGCCCAGGGGGAATCATCACACCTGCCCCGCCCGGGAGGGGACAGGACGGGATGCCTTAAACATTTCAGGAACRGTTTGAATGACAAGAAGGACTTCAYGAATCCTCAGAGGCTTGKGAGGACCGTGCTGGAGTGGAAMAGGCAAGGAAGGAAGGRCTGCCAGTGAGATARGGAAGGCTAAGAGGTATAAAACCCCCACAGTATCCCATGSTGGGGMACAGGTTTCATGGCTTTCTCTATCKATGGTAGGTCACTCTTTAGTTGACTWGTTCTACACTTTATTAGGGTTGTTCACTGAGATGTGGATTAGGCAATGCAATATTTTATAAACCTTTCACTTCGGAGTCACTGTGTATGGAGTTCACAAAAGGCACAAAGGCCTTCAGCTGTTCTYAGATGTGTGTGCTGTAGAAGCATTCAAACTGCGTGAAAAAGGAGCAGAGTTCCAGTGCTACTGGAACACAAAGTTTTTAACTATTTGTGATTTATGCCAAAATACAATGGCATAAACTGGGGCCATCCCATTTTAAGCAGCTGCACTTGGCAAGCCAGTTCCCTGATAGCAGCTGACATTAAATCATGGCTCTCTCCCATGCAAGCTTTTTTGTGAGCCTGTCCACTGTGACACCAAAGTCAATCTCCATTTCAAGCTCTGGMATGAAAATTGTGTCAACCACCAGCTCCAACCCAGCTCATGCTCGTGTGCTTCCAGCAAGACATGCTGGCACTTTACCACATATTTCATGGTATGCTTTTATTAGTCCAGGCATGTGCATACATTTTGTTTTCGGTTTTTTTTAAACTGCATGTCATACACAGTTTTGAACATGAAAGGGAGGGATTTCTTAGCTTTACAGGTTTGGATTTCATCCTCTGGTTTTATGGTTGTATCTCTTAATAAAAACAAAATGTTGGAGTCCAATCTGTCAAATTAAAGCAAAGATTTACCAAAGGAAAATATTAAAAAGTAAATACAAATTAATTGAATTGGTTCCCATTACCACTTCTATTGTAGTCCAGAAGTATAATCTCGTGTTGAAGTAATTAATTGTGTGTGAAGTAGCTACTGTGCCAAAACTTACTTGTAGGAAGTGAAACTGCCAGACTTTTTGGCCTGACTGCTACATGCAGTACCCTGACTTTGTTGTTTTGTATAGGGGAATGTATTGAGTGCCAAGCTCTGCAATCAAATGCTCAGACAAACACCTTGTTTTGTGTTTTCGTGATGGGGTGGTTACAACTACAGGTGTTTTCCCACCCGGGTCAGGTCAAGATTGCTTTTGGAAGGGAAGTCAGCAGAAGATTGGTTTAGCACTGCAGGGATTGCAGGCACTGATTTTTGTGGYTTTCTCTGCCTTAATATAGTCTCAGCTTTAATTGCTCTGGTTTTTTCCCCTCCCTGCTCTGACTGTTCAATAAAGGAGCTTTGCCTGATAGTTTGCAGAGTGGATGGGGATCTGCGGTGAGTGGAGGATGCAGTGTTGGTACAGGTCTCAGCAGCAGCAGCATTGAGAGAGCCACCACTCATGGTCTTTCATTTCATTTTTCCAGGACAGTCACTCATGCAAGCTGGGAATTAGTTCAGGCAGCCCATCTGGATTAAAATAACCCAGGCTCAAGTACTGCAGGGATTTTTGGGATCCTGACATGTCCTGAGAGGATGCTCAGCTGCTGCAACTGAAGCAAACAGATGATTCTTCTTCCCACCTCCTGTATTTTTGGGATGCTGGGTGTTTCTTCCCATTCATCTCTTCAGCCTCCCATTGCACTTTCCAGCTACTGTCATCTGGCACTTCAGGTAATTCCCTCCTTCCTTGATGGCAGCATCCACAAGTAGAGCTGGGCACCACTCTCCCATTCACCACTTRCTTCATCTTGAAGCATCTCTAAACAAGAGGAGTCCCATTATRTTCACAAGCCAAACTCTTCCCTGGACTGGATAAAGATGGAGSTCAGCTTTGGAATTCTACCCACACTTAAGCTTTTCTCCCCTGTGTCTATCCTAAGAAAACAGGTGTGAAGCTGGAATGRTGCTTGGCAAGAAGTGCTACATGGCCATCACAGGTGCCAGGCTGTACTTWAGGTGCAGGAGCTAAAATCAGCTCCAGGCGTGTGTTCTACCCCCTCCCCTGCACCTCGTGCTTACAGGGTGTCATGAGCAGCTTGTGGCCATGTGGCTTTTGGGGACTGCTTCAAGACATACACAAAAATTTTAGAGCAATGAGACAACACCAAAAATACAATGTCTTTGGGGTGATCGCTGCCCACACAAATTCCTGATCAAGATTAGAAACAGACTTTGATAGGGACAAGCTTTTACATGCCAGGACACCAGCTCTGTTTCCTGTAGTCTGCAGTAAAATCAGCCAAGACAAAAGATGTGCTGCTATAACTAGAGCTAACGAAAATGCAGATTAAAAAAAAAAGGGGGGCTTTCTGAGCAAGAGCCCAACGGTAATAGGAACAGCCTGATCATTATTTTCCAATCTTTTTCCTCAAGGGAAAGCAGAGACTGACCCTTATCTTATATACTTTTGAAGTACTATCAGTGTTCTGGTTTTCATTAAAAAATTAATTTGTTTAACACTGTCAAGGTTTTGGTTTATGAAACTTATTTCTTTCCACCTCCTTTTTTCTCTGTAAATATTTATGCTCATATTTAACCAAAAACTTGTTCTTAAATATGTATTTCAGCAAGGGCCAGCATCTTCTGTATGAGTTTTTTGCTCAATTGCCAGCCCTGCCAAGGCCTCCTCTGTGCATCCTTGAGACCCTCCATGATTTCCTTGTACCTACACATTTGGCTMATGCAGTCTCACATCCCTGGTGGGACAGAGAATTAGAGTAATTATTGTTCACAAGCCACRCTAATTTTCCTGAATGCTCAGGACCAAGGCGATCCCATGGAATCACAGAATCCCATATCACAGAATGAAGTGAGTTGGAAGGGAACAACAAGCCATCATCAAGTCCAACTCTCAGCCCTGCATTGCACCATCCCAAAGAGTCACACCATGTGTCTGAGAGCAYTGTCCAAGTGAAAATCCATGATCACAGTGCCCTGTTGTATTTTAGGGATAAAGTCCCAGATCACATAAGTCATCAGGAACCAAGCTCACTCAGGATGGTGTAGATACAYCCCAATGTGAAGGCACCCCAGAAAYATGRGTTTGGTCCCYATTAAACTGCCCAGACCTTACAAACTGATGGTGGGTATTTTCCAAGAGCAGCACCTCCCTCCAAAGCCCTGATGGACAACAGAGGAGCAAACGGCACAGACAGTCCATAGACTGTGAACTGCTGAGGCTGGGAATGATTGCAACTCATGGGCCAGCCCAGGCTGGAGAACATCATAAATCATGTGGAAGTGCAGAGTTAGGAGTTTCCTCAGACAAAGACCACAAATTGGAGGCTGCTCTCATTGCTGGTGGGAGGCAATGCAACTCACTGGTGAGCCTGGGAGGGGAGGCCTTGGATGGGGGTGATGCAGTTTCTGAAGAGGGCAGAKGGACTAACACCCCTCCTGAGGTGCAGGGCTAGAGCACAGCTCAAATAAACATCATTCCCTGCCAGTGCTRTCCCAGAGTTAGCAACCTCTGTGAAGTCAGCATACAAAGTCTTAGCCCTGAAAATTGTCTGAATGTGCCCAGTTTTACTCCTGTGAAGGCCASTAATTCCAAGGAAAGCAAAAAGGGGCTTAAGCTGGGAGGAAAGGCAGGCTGTGAGACTGGCATCAATGGGAGCTCTGTCTGCAGAGAGTGATTACTTGGTGGTGCAAATGCTGCAGGGCTGGGTCTGTGCAGTAAAGCAATCCTTGTGATCACTCCACGCCTGAGCTGAGTGACTCAGAGTAAAAATAATTAAATATGTTAATAATTATCAGGGGCCCCTTTGATTAAAACAAATAAAGCTTGTGATGTGTAAGCAAGGAGGAATGTGTAGGTTTGCAGGGCTCATCTCACAACCAGGAGCTGACAGCAAAAGCAGATGTGATGCCTGAGTCAGGCATCAAGGGTGCTGGGGGCAGGTTGATGCACTCCAGCCAGAAGTGTCAAGGGCAGTCAGGTTCCTGCTGTAGCAGTTGCTCCCATCCTTGATCCCAATGCACTGTCTTGAGGCCAGAGATGAAACAGGGGACTGGAGGCATCATACCTCCACACCTCAGCCCACCCAAGTGGGAGACCTGCTTGGTTTTGGGTAACTGGTCCTGGAACCAGCATCATATGAATTGCTGAGGGAAGGTGAAGAAAATGTTAAATACAATTAACTGCACCTTGAAGCATGTTCTTTCAGGAGCTCTGGGCACCTCATGAGTGGAGGAAGGCACCTCTGAAGGGAGATTGAAATCTCACACAGATTTAGTTGGACTTCTGAGGTGCCCAGAGGAATGCTGGGTTCATGGCTTAGATGGTGGCTTCAGTGCAGCTATTGTCAAGTGAAGCAGTATCATGAAAGGACTCTTCTGGTTTAACCCTTGCCAAAAAGCTGGTGCTGCTTGAGATGAGATATGGTGACCACTGTACTGAGCTTGAAAGGCAAGCAAAGCACTTCAGCAGAGATTGACATGCCCAGACAAGTGGCCTCTCTGATCCTTGCTCTGCATGGGGCACTTGGAGCCAAAGGCAGCATCTGCACCCACTGGTTATTATGAACAGCAGTGGTGTGTGTCACATTCTGGAGATCTGCACTTTYGGCCAAGAGAGGAGATGGTGTTGGTGTGGTGCTTTCAGAGGARAGTGTGGAGCTCCTCTCCTGTGCTGGAATGTGACCGGAACAGGCAGGCTGCAGGGCACTCATGGCAGAGTCTGGAGGTGCCTTTTCAAGGCTGTTTTGATCTCTCAAGTGTACAGGTGATAAGAATCAACATCAGACAGTATAAACAAAACATGCCTGTGAGGCGGGAGGGTGAGTTCAAATCRTATCACCCCTAAGATCTGTGATGCTCTAGGGAAAGAATACCACAACTTCCTGGCAGGGCATGTTTCCCCCGTGGTGTTTGCRTGGCAGAACACAGCACCTGTGCTTGTAACACTGCACAATGGCCTTGCTGACTGCCACGAGTAGGAGAGGACCCATCTGCATCAGCTTCACCACAGGAAGGCAAACTAKAGGTTGAGCAGAGTTGCAGCCATTGCGTGAGCAAATACAGCATTCCAGGGTGGAAATGCTCTTTGTGTCCCCAAGTATTTTTAATCCCAGAATGAAGCCCATGTGAAACACAGGATTCAAGTTGACCTCTTTACACGTGCCGTGTCCCTGTTCCTGAGCAGATGCAGATTTTCCACTGGAATTCACCCCCTCTGGGGCAATCTGTGAGAACACAGCAAAGCACTGCAATGATTGGGAGAAGAAGCAAGGAAAAATCCAGCTCCAGTTCAAACAAAGGGGAAATCTGAGGATATTCAGTGCATTCCCCCCTCCTGGAAATCAGCCAGGACCCTGGCCCTACCACACCTTTGCAACCCCAAAAGGGACCCAAAGATAGAGAGCAAAGAACACTACTCACAAACAGCAGACAGCTGTCCAACATTTTCTTCCCAYTAGTGGAGATGAGGCATGCAGAGGGAAGGTAGCCACCACCACCATCTTCTGCCACATGGTCTGTATCTGTTATTTTGCATCCTGCTGCCTCACTAATAAAATAAGCAATGTCCTTGCAGTGCTTTCCTGGGGGGAACCATAAAATGCATTTGGAGTTAGTTTATTTTTTTAAAGTCCCATTCAAGGAAAGGAGAGGAAAGGGATCCCTGCAAGGGGCACACTTGCTAACATGAGAACACAACATGCTTGATTGTGCTTTCTTCTCCCACGGTACCTCACTGACCCCCTGGAAGGCAGAACATAAGAGGGGTTAGGTGTTGCAGCTAAACCATGTATAAAGCAGCAGCTCCTTAACATGTGGTTGTAGTTATGCAGCTGGGGAGTGGAGAGATGTTTTGTGAAGATACCTAGCCGGTGTGTAGCTAGCTGTGATCTGACATCCAGGGTAACTGCGCCACCTCATGGTTCCCAAAGTCAGAGTCCATAGGTGGGAGTTCATGGTGTGACTCGTATTCGCTGGGAAGCATCTAAACAGCCGCTTCTGAGGAAAGCTGCAGCAGCTTTAGTCAATGTAGTGAGATCACCTCCTTTAGTAAGGCCAGGTGGGGAGGTTCTCCATGGCTTACTGCCTTATTTTGACAATACGCAAAATAATCTCCAGAGGAACTATTATTCTTCTAAAACAAAATGAGAGCTGGAGATGACCTTGGGCACAGTTTTCTCCTGCCTGTTCTGGGACTGTTCCTTAGAGCACACTCATGTCCAGTCCCTGTGGCTCCTGCTGCCTCCCAGCAGTGTGAGCTCACAGTGCAGAAGATCCCATCCTGGAGAAGGGCAGGGATTTTGTTTTCCTTTGATCCACTTAAAATAATCTCTCTGGTTTGGCACCCCAGGCAGCCCTTCCTTTAGCCTTCTATTCTCACCCTTCCCACTTGAAGCTGACTGTTAGCTGTGTATCTTACAAGCTGTCAGTTGGACATTCAGACCTGGAATTTCCCAGTTTTTCCTCTGTAGGAGATGTGGTGGGAATAGTTTCCACCTGCTTAAGTCCAGCACAAGGTAGTCATCTAGTGGTCTCCCACAGTAAAAAGGGAGAGCAGGGTATAACCAGGGTTAAACAAATATACCCCAAGTCAGCTACCCAAGTCCTGGTGCCCTCTTCTGAGAATGCCTTGCTTGTCCCTCCTGCTGTCTCCTCTTTAACCAYGTCCAGCCATGCAGATTGCATTTCTGTGGATGATTTCCCTTTGTCTCGGTTATCCAGCACCAGCCCTTGTCTGCAGTGAGATAACAGTAATAATCACTGTTAATGTATGACCACGTCATGCACACCGTGTCCACACATCACTGACTCTTGGCATGGGTAGTTTCTGGCATTATAAAATGCATGTACAGCTGTCTTGGTGTGAAAGACAGGTGTCTGCCAGGGAAATGCCAGAGCCTCCCTTGGAAYGGAGAATTCAAACCCCCTCCCTCCAAATTATTATAATTTAGAAAATTAAAGGGCTCTCAGGCAGAGGTATGGGGAKAGGAATAAGAGTTTTTTACTGTTATGTATAATAAGACAAACGAACAACAACTGCATACAACAAGTATTAACAATGAACAGAACCAGGACCCTTGAGAGCCGTCGCTTCACAAAGCCTGGGGCGGTCTGATCTTGGTGGCCCTGCAGGGCCTGGAGAGCACCAGGCAGGGACGGTGGATGAGAGGTGTACGAGAGGCTCTGCAGTGGTAGCTGGAATGGCGGGATGTCCCAGCAGAGCCGGGGGGGAGGTGCGGGGCTACCCCGCAAAAAACCTCAAAGCAGAGCAGAAGGAACGGGCAGCGGCAGGACAGGGCAGGAGGGGGAGGTGAGCTCAGAATTCCCGGGCACACGAACAGGTGTGGTAGGTTTCCCAGGACCGTGATCAGCCTGTGTATATCCTCCCCAGGCATTTTTGAGTTTTTTGTTCTGCAGGGGAAAGTGGGGGAATGGAGGGAGGGGAGGGGCGAGGATGTGGGGAGAGTAAGTTTCTGGGAATTCAATGTCTAATATTTATTCAATCCTTTTCTGTGCATTGTGGGCCCCCCTTTCTTTGGTTAATAAACAGGGTTTTTTTCACTTTCACCCACTGATAATCAGTTTCCATCATGAGCAAAAGGGATTACTGGAGTCCTTCTCTTTGGAGGAAACACTCATTCCAGAGTGTTTTTCTCCTAAATTTGTCTCCAAACCAAAACACCAACCTGGCCTTGAACACTTCCAGGGATGGGACAKCCACAGCTTCTCTGGGAAACTAATGCCAGGTCCTCACCACCACTGCAGCCCATCYCACCTAATCCTGCCCTCTGGCAGTGGGAAGCCATTCCCCCTTTTCCTGTCCCTCAAGATCCTTGTCCAAAGGCCATCTCCAGCTCTCTTGGTGGCCCATTAGGCACTGGCAGAGGCTCTGAGATCTCCCTGGAGCCTTCTCTTCTCCAGGCTGAACACCCCCAGCTCTCCCMGCCTGTCTCCAGARCAGAGGTKCTCCAGCCCTCAGAGCATCTTCATAGTTTCCTCTGCACTTGCTCCTGCAGCTCCCCATCTGTCTGATGTTGTGGGCCTCTCTTTTTCTCCTGGTACTTACCAGGCTTTAATGAGCACCACTGTTCCAYGAGAGCTGAATGCTGAGCTCTGATGTCATGTTAGAGCTGGCTGGGGGTGATGGCTGCTCCTACAGAAGCAAAATTCAGCTTTGGAARGGAGACTTTACCTGCTTTGTTTGGAGATGCAGTCCCAGGAATCACCAGGTAAGTTCTTTGGATCAAGTCAATTTATCAGAACAGTGGGTAACTTGCAGTTTAGAAATCGCATCTCTGGTTTGACCCAAACAGTACAGTACAGTACAGAAAATGTGAACAGAACACTTAGGAAGCATAAATGTAGCTGTCCCTGTGTGCAAACTCTTCACAAGGCAAAGGAGGAACTGGTTGATGAAACAACTGATATAGCACCAAAATAACCTGTTTCAGGGTATTTGAGAAGCCATTTGTAAACTTTACTCAAAWTCTGTTCTGCATCCTTGTCTTTACTGTCCAGCATGGATACRATCTCCCACTTTGAATTCAGTGGTTCTTCCTGGAAWRAAGAACTAGGGACAGTTGTAAAGCAGAGAGGAATGACTGATTGTTYACSTGCTGCCAAACTCCTTGACTTCATGCTTTGAGCAAAGTCATGAGATGCAAGATGTCCTTGGAAAGTTGGGAACATCAGCCACAAGTAAAAGTGATCCAATAAATACTGTTCTGCTTTTTCTTCACTCTTCTCCTGCSAGCTTTAGGATTAAACCTCAGTGCCATGTCACTTTCCCTTTATGTTGTGCTTATGGACTTCTCTGTCAGTAAACCAGGCATTCAAATATCCTGCACAATGCCTATCAGCATCTGCCTGCAATCAGCCATAGAATGGATGAGCTGACACGGAATAGAAAAGTGTGTCACATTCCCATTAGAGTTCCAGCTCTTTGCTTTAATTTAATGARGCAATGAGCCAATTTGGTGTCTTCATGCCTGTAGCTGTAACATCCTGTCTCCATCTATGATCAAAAGAGTCCAGAAAACACAGGCTTTGGAGTATGTTGTAAGAGCCACTAAAAGAAAGTCAATGAGCTGGACAATTAATTAGATCAAACTAGATAATTAAACTAGAGTCAACCAGACTTCAAATGAAGGAAAAATCCCCATGCAACTCCTCTTAGTGCTAAGGGCATTATCAGTTCTCTAGGAAAAARCACAGATAAAGCCATTCTATACTGTGGATAAAATCAGAGATGTAAGGGCAGGGGATTTAGTGTGGTCTTTGACTGTTTGATTTCTGGAAATAGTCTCAAAGCTGGAGAACAATTTGCACATAAACCTTACTGGTTTTCTTACTTGGTGTGCCACAGGAGCTCATGCAGCAGCACAGTGTCATCTCTGTCCCCCAGGACTTGTCAAGCATTTAAATGTCACAAGCTCATTGAGTCATCATTGCTATTCTCTACTTTAGGATGGTAAATACTGAGGAGTGGAGATGTTCCGTGCATTGCCTTACCCACAGAGTGGGAAAGTATTCCTTTGCAATTCAGAACAATTCCCAGTCCTATGTCAAGTTTTGCCACTGACCCAAGTCATAATAAAGAAAGCAAAGAGAATAAATGTGGAAGGCAGAAAAAGGATTTGCACTCAAATACACACCAGTTTTAGGCACATCATTTCCCTTAGTGGGAGCAGGTAAAGAGAGGAGACACCTACACATCTTCCCATTCTCAGGTCTGTTACCTGGGATGCCATATCAGGCTTGGGGGTCAGCCCAAGCTTTGAATCTAATCCAAAGTGGCTTCTAATCCAGCAGCCACTGGTACTACCCTCAGGCTGAGTGTGCTGTCATGTTTGTTCAGAAGCTGTGTTGACCATTTTTGTCAGTCCTAGAATTTGTATCATACAGTTGTTTGTCAAAGCCCCACCTATCCTGCACAGCACTTCCTTTCTGATAATTGCTACTGAGATATAGAGCTAAATAATGGAAAGGGGATAAAACTCTCACCATTGTCTTGAGGAAAGTCTGTTAAAACATGAACTCTGATATTTTCTTCTAAGCTACTCCCCTGTGATAGGCTTCTGAGCATCCCTGGAATTTCCTTGCGTTTGGACACTGTTCTGAACTGTCGTGCGAAACATACTGAGATTGGGAAGGTGCCATTTGGTGTTGAAATATTCTCAGTTTTGTTGAGAATTAATGGAAACACAGAGTGCAGAGCTGCTCTTAGTCTATAGCACTCTTGCATGTGAGATACAAGGAGAAAAAAAACCCTGAAATGAGCAAAGAGACCACCAGGGAGATGGGCTGCAGAAGATAACCAAATACCAAAGTAGAAAACAAGTGCTCCAAAATAGGATCAGTGATGTATGACAGCAAGAGTCTTATTCCCACTGGAACACTGGAAAAAGGGAGGCAGATGAGAAAGCTCTCACTGACTCTTTGTGTTAAGAAGCATTACTAATCAGAAACGATCCTCTAGGAATTAAAAGTTACAAGCCGGTTTTGTCACAGTTGCATTTCCACCTTGGTCTCTGCTGTTCACCAGGGAAAGCAGCTCATCCCCTACTCTGTGAGGCCAGCAGGACATCTAGTGGCAGAATAACATTGAAATACACAGGAGAATTTACTGAACTCTGAAGATTTGCTTCATTTATTTGACAGCTTGATTACCACCTTCTTTCTACCACAGATAAAAAGGACTGGTTGAGAGCTCAACAATATATTTTGAACTGATCAGTTGAAAAAATGTATTGAAATTATGCTTTCATTTGTCTGCCAAACTCCAGCTTTATGGAGATTAAACAYCACTATAACTACTGTACTTCCTGCTTGTCCTCAGCCTCCCAAGGCACTGTTCACCCTGACCCTTTCCTTCTGTTTGAGGAGTTGGACATATCACTATTATGCCTGGTTTTGGTTATGTTTTTTTGCCCACATTTGAAGGGTTCTATATGTCATTGCTGCTGATGCATGTGATCCTATTATACAGTCCATAAAAGCTTTTTCCACCTGTTCTTTCCAAAAATGTTTTTTAAGAGCTTTTTGTATTTTGGCTTTGATGGATTTTGTTTAAAGACTCACAATACCTATTATGTTGAGCATCTTTGTGCATCTGTTCCATTTAGTCCAAGTTTGTTCTTCACTGGACACAAACCAGTCACTATTCAGCTTTGGCAGCTGCTTAAAAAACAACAGCAACAAACAAACAACAACAGCAAAACCAACAAAAAAAAAACAAATCCAATCTTTGCAATGGTGAAATTAGATTTCTTAATGAAGCAGGAAATATTGCCATTWTACCTGTGGTGAATCATAGAATCATAGAAAGGTTTGAAAGGGACYTTAAAGATCATMTTGTTCTACCCCCCWGCCATGAGTAGGGACACATTTCACTAGACCAGTTTGTTCCAAGCCCTGGCCAACCTGGCCAAGCACACTTCYAGGGATGAGGCAGCCACAGCTTCTCTGGGCAGCCTGTGCCRGGAYCTCACCACCCTTGCAGCCAGGCATTTCTTCCTAATCTCAAYCTTCCTCCTTTTAAAGTAATTTCCTCTTGTCCTATCAGGTTTATAATCTCAGTCMCCTTTGTTAAAATCTGCATTTATTCTACAGTCACAGACAATGGTAAATCCATAATGGTTAATCCATTGAATGCTGCAAATAAAAGATGAAAGATAKGAACACTGTCTAGGACTAGGTAGTCTAACTCTAGGTGAAGAATTCTCACTTTTATAATGACTTTGCAGGGTTCACAAAAGACCTTTGGCCAATAATGGGAGATTGTTGTTGCAATAGCAGGACAGTTGCTCAAGCAAGAGTGGGCTGTGGCCCAAATTTTAATGGGTATTTAGCAATGTTCAGTACAGCTATGCCTAAAGTAAGCAGTCAAGAGCTAATGTAAGCAAATCTCTGCTCATCACCTGGTCTGTGGTACCCAACKACATCCATGGTCCTACCCTGACAAAGCCAGTAAACTGCTGGCTCARTTTGGAAAAGTAACATTTAAGCCTTGAAGTCAATTAGGCATCACAAAGTGAAACACTGAAACACCTAATCACCCACTGGCTGGGCCAAAGAGACAGCCAGGGATCTTCAAAACATTTGAAATCAGATATTTAATGTGATTCCATGAAACATGAAAGTTTAGAGGAATCAATAGAAAAAGAAATACAAGGGGGTTTTAGAATTACTCTTTCATCTGTAGTAGTGACTTTTTAGTAGTGACCTTTTTTTGGTAGTCATGTTTTTTGTGGGAGCAATTCCAACATTTTAAGTTGCAAAGAGAAACATCACTTTTACTTGTAGTGCCCACTTCAAATCCATTAAGCAAATAAATGAGGACCACTTTTAAATTGTCTGCAACCTTTCAGCTCTGCACATAGATGCTCTTCTGAATACCTTGGCCCTCTCRCTATCGTTCCTCCTCCTCTCCTTATGACTTGTCACATCCAGTAGAGAAATTCTCTTCTACCTCCAACTACTACTGCAGAAAGGAGACACAGAAAGTCTGCCAAACATTGGTTATGCCAGCAAAAGAGAACCACCTCTCACCAGGAAAAGGGGGTATCACCCAGCAGAATCTGGGGAGGATGTTCACCTTAGAAGGGGCTGCTGTTGTCCCCTCTCCTGATCTCCTGTGCAACACAGACTGCAGGACCCTGCAGAGAGCAGCAAACAACACCCACTCTCCCTGGGCTTGCACCTTGGGGCAGGACACAGCTGGAGATRCAGCCACCCTCTCTCCACTAATGCCTCTGCCTCTGGAGTACTATGCTACAGAAAAATATCTAATTTAACTCTGAAGCTTTCACATGATAAAGAATCCATCCTGCTTTCTAATGATCTGCTCTAGTGCTAAATAATCACCCTGTTGACAACAATCATCTTCCACCCTGAACATTCCTGCCTTCCCTGTCAAATCCTTGTCTCAAGCCTGCAGTCTCCTGTTACCTTCTGCARTCCTTCTGTCAGAGACTGAATTGTTATAATTTATGGCTTAAACATTTTATGATGGACTTTTACCTATTATAGCAAACCTGCATAAAAAAGCTGCATGGAAGACCACCACACCCTGAGTGGGCCTCCTGACTGAGGCCCTGGACTGCAAATTGATGGAGATAAGATAAAATTACTCAGGCCTGGGCTGGGGGAGAAGAATACAAAGCTTTGCACTTTGGAGTGGAGATGACAGCCTATCTGCTGCCAGGCTTGCAAAGACCCTTACACCAAAGTGGGGAGGAAGAGAGGTTTTGGATGTGTGGTGAAAAAGCCTCTAGTCTGAGATAATTAATCCATCCTCCACTGTGCAGACCAGCTCAGGTGTGGGGGGACCAAYGAACATGGAACCAATGAATTTCTATAGGTTTTGACTGTGTAAAATACRTGAAAAATCTAGTAAAATCCATGTGTGATTGAATTATTTTCTCTGMACTACCTGAGCAGTGTGTGGATGAAATTATTTCTGTTGTGCATCCTGGCCAGAACAACATCCTGGCCAGAATAAAGTCATGCCTTGATTCTCTAACAATAAAAATGTTGTTAGAGAGTTGGGTTTTTCCCCACAGTTTCAGTGGCAATAAGACATCTTTGGGACCCCCAGAAMGGTGATGTGTTTCTACCTAACCCTGTCCCACACACTTCTTGCTTGTCAGATTATCTCTTTTACTGACCTAGAGAAGGGGCTCTTGAGAGGTGTTTTAAAAGATTTTATTTCATTTTCAGTCTCATTAGAAGGGTGAG
>CADDXX010000447.1:647990-694873 GCA_902810485.1 Alauda arvensis
AGGGCAACCAGCATCTCTGCAGTTCAGAGCTGTGTTCATATCAGTGGCTCCATCTCTTGCAGAAAATGTTTTGGGTCCTGCTTTGTTCCAACATCCTTCAAAGGAAAGATCAKCTGTATAAGGATAAAAACACTATCCAAAGCTGTAATCTGTAATAGTAATCTTAATGGAGGCTATAAATACCTATGGATTTTTGTGTGGCTGAACTTCAAGCTACCATGGAGAAGGAGGAGGCCAGGAGAAAGCTTTTGCTTCAGATATCTCACTTYATAATAGATCCTACTGAGATGTTTGGGATTTTCCCTGTGGTGTTGAGCCTGGTCAGTGTCTGCACAAAGATACGGAACTGCAATTTTAGTGAGAATGACAATTTCAGTAATAGTGCAAACCCATCATTTCCCAGAAGAAAAAAAGAAAAAAAAAAAAGACAATGGAGGAATTGTCCAGCATGGCTTCTCTTTTGGGAATGGGGAGGACACAAAATAAGTAACTGTTCAGGTCACAAAACTGAGAGGATCTCTTTCTCTGTACTATTGCTCTAATGTAAGAACCAGTGAATGGGGCTTGACACTTGATACTTCATTTCAGTGCAAACCTGAAGAGTTCAAATCCACAACAAATCTCTAAGTACTTCCTCTGGAAGTACTCTGGACAGACTTGGCTGCTATTCCCAGAAACCCCTTCCTTCTCTCGTCATAATTGGATCTGTTCTCAAAGTGTCAGCCCATGAGGTAAAGGAAAATGTGTGGCCAGAGACCAGAAGACTCTTAGGTTTTACAAGGCTCCTTGGCATCAATTCCAGCTCCCAAGCTATTGCTTCTCATTCCTTAGGAAACAGGAAAAGTCAGTCCAAAAAGGCCAAGGGAGAGTCAAGACAACCTCTGAACTATTAAAAAAAAGGCCATTTTTCCAAGTATTTAGAAATGACCACTGAAGCAGACAATCACTTACTAAGAGCATGTAAACAAGAATTTTATTTCATAGGATCATGGCACTATAGAAGAGTTTCAGTTGGAAGGGATCTTAAAGTTCATCTTGTTCCACTCCATGCCATGGTCAGGGACAAYAGACCAGGGTGCTCCAAGCTTCCTCCAAGGTGGCCTTGAATACTYCCAGGGTTTCTCTGGGAAACMTGTGCCAGGGCCTCACCACCCTCACAACCAATATTCTTCCTAATCTTTAATTTAAATCCACCCTCCTTCAWTTTAAAGCCATTCCTTCTCATCCTGTCACTGCACACCCTTGTCACAAGTCCCTCTCTAGGTTTCTTGTATTCCAATAAAACCMATTATTACAGTCTTTGATTCTCTTTGATGGTCTTTCAGTGCCAGAATAGCTGAARTACTCAGAGATCTGAAATTATATGAAAGAAGACATTTTAATGGCATCTGATTTTAAAGGCACWGTCCATAAACACAGCTAGGGGCAGGAGGCTGCAAATTAACCAGTTGAAAACCTGAGGCATCCATCACCAGCCTCATTATAAAATCTGCATACATTTGCCAGTAACAGATACTCTCCCTTCTTGTTTTCCTTGCACATCCCTAGTTGTTCTGAGTACAGAACAACTAGGATGTTGGGATTAACGCAAAAGAAGGTGGCTGTTATTTAAATGCAGGTGGCTCTCTGCAGACAACTCCATAGGGCCATGCTGAAGGCTGCCAAGCAGCAATTTAGGTTTGTATCTGTTTGCACAGAAGGACCTCAGTGACTTGGAAAGCAGAGAAGAAGGAAATGTTTTCTCCATGACATACTACAGGCTGTGTGCAATCAGCATCCTTCCTCAGCAGCTGCACTTCATAAACGTCGTCAGCAGCCTGAGAGTCCTTTAGGGCTGCCACTGTCAAGAATGACTCTAAAGCAATCATGCAGGGACAACATCCCTGCGCCAGAATTGCACTGGTCACACTACAGTGAGTCCTTCTACGACTGGGATGCAAGGCTGAATTCTTCAGAATAAATTCAATTTCAACTGCTTATTGGGAATCAGCAAGTTTAGTGACCTAGTAAGTTAGCCAGTTCTAGCATATACATCATACTTAAAACCTAAAATAATCCTAATATGCTTGACTTTTAAGTAGGAAAACAAAAGTAAATTAATTACATTGCTTGTCTGCTAGAATATACTAAATTGTCGGACAGAAATGGTGATAACAATTTTGCATGCTCTTACATATACTGTTTTTCAACTTGATACTTTCAGCCCAGTTTCTAAAAGGAAAACAATTTTTTAAACCCTGTAAATGTCTTGGGCTATTTGTGTGAACTTATCAAGGTTCCCCTAGAATCTTTAAACAACCGGCCAATTTCATACAAATATGGGGAARGAAGATGGGTCCTGCAGAGCCACAAGAGACTGAGACGCTGAAGTTCACCTTCCTAGACACAACTGGATGTGAGCTTACCCTTTATCAGAGAAACAACACAGGTGAGCTCCCCTTAGAAACACAAGGGAAGATGAAATGAAGTTTCTTTGACTGTGCTAACCCCAAAGCAACTTAATTCTTCTGTCATACCAGCAGTCCCCACCTCGGTTCCGATTTCCTACCCCAGTACTGTGCGATCACAATGACRAAGTGACACTTTGCAAAAAAAACAGAGAATCACCAGAAATTTTTCATCCATAATGGGATACAGGCACAGTTTATTCCTAAAAGTAAAAAAACTCAGGAAACAGCCAGAACTGTTTCACAGACTTTGCTGCTCCAAGCCCTGTCCAACYTGGCCTTGAACATTTTCAGGGATGGGACAGCYACAGCTTCTCTGGGCAACCTGTGCCAGGGCCTCAACACCTTCACAGCCAAGAATTTCTTCCCCATATCCCACCTAACCCTGCCTTCTGACATTGGGAAGCCATTCCCTCTTGTCCTGTCCCTCCAGGCCCTTGTCCAAAGGCTCTCTCCAGCTGTCATGGAGCCCCTTTAGGCACTGGCAGCCTCTCTGAGGTCTGCCTGGAACCTTCTCTTCTCCAGGCTGAGCAGACCCAGCTCTCCAAGCTTGGCTCCAGACCTCAAAGCTTCTCCATGACCTCCTCTGGACTTGCTCCAGCAGATCCACATCCTTCTGATGTAGGACCCTAGAGCAGGACTTTTTTTTCCTTGAAGTTTCCCAGRAGGAACGTTGCACTCTCAGATGGGAAACTGCATCCTGGTTCTACTGTATTGTCCTGCCTGAAGGGCACAAAGAATCAGGACTGACACCCCTGCAGGAGGAGATGGAGAAGACCAGGATTCCATTTGGGCTTAGTTCTGGTGCAGAATTTACACTGCTTCCAGCATCACACTACCAATGAAATGGTGCCCTTGACCTCTCTCACATATCTCTCCATCCCTCTGCCACTTCCCTAGTGACCCAAATCCACTCCCAGTAGTTTCCAAGTATCTTTCCTTCACCAAGACAGCAAGTGCTTACTGTACAGAAGTGTCTGTGTACACTAGGAGCTTCCAAGAAATGCTTCACTAGGAAACAGCTATGAAGATTGAAGTGGTGTTCCAGGAGTGAGACAGAACAAAAAAACCCAAGGTCCTGGTGAGTTCTTCTCCTCAATCTCCATGTCCTGGTGACAATAGATGCCGGAGACTCCTGGCTGCYGGAATCTACTTGCAAAGAAATCACCCTGAGGTTTGGGGGCCATGCAAAAGGTATTCTCTYGCTGATCTCCTAGAGGTTCTTCCAGAAGCAAGGAAAGACACTCTTGCCAAGATCCTCAGACGTTTGCTGGCTGAAGAGGTGACAAGCTGAATTCTCACTCTAACAGCGGTGTGTGTGGTCCCAGCTCCAGCTATAGACTGCCACAGATGATGAGAGCCATCAGTCAGCAGTCCCCTCGCAGTGAAAGACACCATGAGACACCTGAAACTACTGGCAGACCTGCTAAGCTGCCTCCAGCACTGGCTTTCACAGGGATCTCAATTTTTAAATGTAAATCAGTGTTTCTTAGTACCTTTTAATAAAGGTGGAGCTGCCACAGGCCCCTCTCTTGGGTGCTCTAAGGGAAGCCTGGGGTCCAGTTGGGACTCCATGTGCCAGGCTCAGAGCACAATATCATAGCAAGAAGGCACCCAAGTAGGCACCTACATAAAGCAACTATTTAAAAAAAACAGCTTTTTATTATGGTGTTGTTCTTTGGAGCCTGTGGCCATGAGGGTTGGAGGAAAATCTGTAGATTGCTTGGGTGGCCTTGAGGCACAGTAGCAGCCATCATCTACTCTGCACGTCAAGTTCTACAACTAGARAACAAATTTCTTCCTAGGGTATTTATGTTAACTAACATGCAAGGRGGGGCTTTGGGAGCCTTATGCAACACAGGAGTATCCTTTACTCTAAGATCACATGAGCAGTCACATGGCCAGTTTACTCATTGACATATTTAACTTTGGGACACTACAAAACTGAGGAATAGGGGATTACAGGGACATCTATTCTGTCACTGCTGCTTCTCAATCTCYCTGAACAAACTGCACTGGTACTCACATTGACCACAAGGACACTTCCAGGGACAACTCTTGCCAGCTAGAACAGAAGACCCACAGGCATGGTTTTAAGAAAAAAACAAGTTTGCTGCAGGAATAAATAATTAGAAACACTGAACAATATGGCAATAATAAAATGAACTACTACTGTGTTACGGAACATGTATGGAATATTGAATTCTATCGGATTAACCAYGCTATTTTTCAAAGTAAAGAATGCTTTGAAAGAATATGCACGTTTTGAAACTGCTGTAGATGTGTTTAAAACTTCCAACTCTTTTTTTTTTTTTTTTTGGCTGATGTCCCACATTTAGGCAAAATGTTGGGGAGATTCCTATTCCTTGTTGGAAATGTTTTCCTTAAGGAATGTAGGAAGCACTGCAGGTCTGGAAATGATGGAATGTTAAGCTTCTTTGGGATAACACTTGTAGTTATTCTAGGTTAGTGGCTGTTTCTTGAAACAGATACAATAAAAAGATTTATTTTCCTCTGCTTAAGAGCAGATGATCTTGGGATGTATCTAGCCACTCTGAGATTTTGCACTCTTGCACAGAAAGTGAATGTGGAAGACAGAATAGCTGCACCTGGAATCCTTAAGTGGTTCTGCTCCTCCATTTCTTTACAGAGCAACCTTGGCACCCGAGCAAGTGGATATAGGGTTTTTGAAGACCATGACAGAAATAACACTACAGGAGACAAAATGATACATGCTCCTTTTCCAAGTATCAATACTGGTTTTTAGCAGGAATTCTGTGCATGGGAAAAGGAAATACATTTTGTGTATTAAAACAAGCATTGMTTTCACAGAGCACAACAGGCAGAGCAGTCATGGAAATACACTTTCATTAAAAATTGTATTTGAGTAGCAATACTTACACTAATTTTAACAGACCAATTACTTCATTACATGGAATGTGCCAAAATGCCGGGTCAAACCAAGGTAAATACCTTACTTACACCTTGGAAATACATGCTGTCCTGAATTTGACAGAACATTTAAAAACTAATTTCCCTGTCTCCAGAATCTGTTCAACTAAACAGAATCCAAGCTTATCTCCATTGATTGTTTCATTATCAGACGCATTTATGTCAGTCTCAGACCTGCTGTAGCAAAATTGTGTAACTGGATTACACTACAGTTGCATTCTTTCTGTGTACCCCTAGAAATCAGATGGGCAATGCTGTAGCTTCAGTAAATTGTTTTCCTCCACAGAAACCTCTCCTGTTGATGAGGCACCTATCATTACAACCTGCTATGCTTTTGCTCCTCCACATCATATACCAATCATAGAATCCCAGAATGATCTGAATATGAAGGGGCCTTAAAGACCATCTCAATCCAAACCCCTGCCATGGGTAGGGACACCTTCCACTAGATCAGGTTGCTCCAAGCCCTGTCCAACCTGGCCTTGGACACTTCCAGGGATGGGGCAGCCACTGCTTCTCTGGGGAACCTGTGCCAGTGTTTTACCACCCAGACAAGAATTTTCCCTAAGATCTAATCTTTATCTCCCTTCTTTTAGTTTTCAGCATCCTACCAAATCACCACTGTTCAGACTAACTCCCACAGGTATCAAAAAATCAAGAGATTCCTCACCAACAGGACAAATCAAGTTGTAATAAATCAGGAGCTCCTGATTTATTACAGACAAGCTAAACATCCCTGTGAAAGGCAGYGCAAAACCAAAAGACTGAGCCAGCTAATTAGCAACACTTCTCACAAGCATGTTATCTTCAGCTGAGTTCCAGTAGACAGTTACCTAAGCAGAGTTTCACTGCACTTCCCTTCTTCAATTTGTCTCAGTACATTGGTTAGAAGGGCCTCATTTACACAGTCAGAAAACAGTCTTCAGCTCTTTTGGCCAGCCTTCAGGTCTTTGGGCCAATTCTATGGTATTGGATATCAATTTTCCTTCTCTGGTTGCACCTGTAAGTCTGGGTTCATCCAACCCGACTTTACTCTGACCTCTGAGGTCATGACCACCATGTTGCTGTGTTTAGCAGGGGAACTCATGGAACTTCAAGAAGGGAATTTTTTTTTTAATTTTATTAAAACTGCAATTGAGATCATATTTTAAAAGAGCCAATTTTCCATATGACTTTTAATTTTAAATGTTTTTTTGTAGCATTAACCAAGATTTGGGAGCTATTTTCATATATTGAGAGAAACAGAGAAAACTATTAGCTAAAACACTTTTTACTACTGAGACAAGAATTGCAATAACATGAAAGCATGTCAGCAAGCATTTATAAATACTAGTGGAAAGAAAAGATAATGCTTAGAAAAGGTGGGKTTTTTTCCAAATTTCATCCTATTGTTTTGACTACATTAGAGCACTAAGAACTCACAGTCTTTAGAATTTGCTGTTTCTTTCTCTCTTTGCAATGAGAAAGGGAGCCTTTCTCATTGCAACAGCAAAGTACATAAAAGTACTGTAATTTCCACCTACCCCCAACATAAGAGGGACATGAAGTTGATAATGGGACTGGAGCACCTCTCATATGGAGACAGGAGGAGAAAGTAGTGGCTGTTTAGCCTGGAGCACAGAGGGTTGTGTGGAGACCTCACAGGACCTTCCAGTATCCRAAGGGGCTAGAGGGAAGGTGGAGAGGGACTCTGCATCAGGAATTGTAGTGACAGGACAAGGGGGGTGGCTTTTAGCTAAAAGAGGGGAAATTTACATTAGACACGCAGAAGAAATCCTTGGCTGTGGGGGTGGTAAGACCCTGGCACAGGTTGCCCAGAGAAACTRTGGYTGCCCCATTCCTGGAAGTGCTCAARGCCAGGCTGGACAAGGCTTAGAGCAACCTGGTCTAGTGGAAGGAGTCCCTGMCCATGCCAGGACGTGRAACTTTAAGGTTCYTTCCAACCCAAACCACTCGATTTTTGATGTTTGATTCAATAAATAAATTATAAAATTCTCATGCATCAGGATAGCTGCAAAACTTTACTTTTGAATAATTTCAAATTTAGTACCTTTCTGTCTGATTGTCAGAACTTCCATCAGTAAAAGTACTGTAGTTAGTRCTATCTCAAAATACTTTCAAAAAACTTGCAGAACATGCAGATCAGCAGTACTATCGCAGAGTTTCCTCTGTCTTCAAAAAATGCTGCTTACTAGAATTGCAAAAACAATGAAGAAAAAAATGCTAAAATAAAAGGAACCTTTACAGAACATTCCCAGAGGCAAAGCTGTACTAAGAAATCCAGTGCTATGTAAAAAGCAATTCACATTTTATTTTAGATTTCCATAAACTGTACAAAAATGTTTCATTCTCGCCAAAAATAACAGCAATATTTTCAATATTACCTCTAGACAAACAACAAACTCTTATTTTAATCTTTCCAGAGTGAGTTTACAAATAAACATACTGTAAGATGTGTGGGTTTGAGTCAGAGTCTGGGCAAACAGATTTAAATGTTTGTGGAACAYATGTTAAGTTTTTAGTGTCTTTTAGGAATTTAAATACTCCTGCCATGCCTGTTAAGCCTAAAGAAAAAAGTTTTGTGTTTGACACAAAGGAATGTAAACAGTTATCAAGAGATTAAGGAGGTTGACTCTTCCAACAAAACCGTAAAAGTACCCCTATATCACTGACATTCACTTTACACCAAGACCTGTCCACAGCAYGGGGATCGTGCAATAGCTGAATCCACTTGCCAAAATGCCACTTAAATACACATCAAAGACTTTTTTAAAAGTTTGGGTTTTTAAAAAAAATTCTAAGTAACAGAACTGAAATAGATTATATTCTTTTTAATAGTTTTGTTTTCTTTCTATCATAATTAATCAGTGAATATGTAACAGCCCCATCAGATCTACAATTATAATGTACTTTTTCCACGATGCAATAAAGTAAATGAGCACCTGGTTAAGCCAATCAGATGTAGAGAGCACCTCTGCCAAGAGCATGGGCTTGTGTCAGGCTTGATTTTGTTTGTCAAACACATTTAGTATGGACTAACAACACATAATTTAGGTAATTGACCACAGCTTGTTCAGTCCAAGGCCTAAAAAGGAAATACAGTTGCAGTGATTTTTTTAAGATATCACCGGTTTTTTCTCCCCAGGTTTGAAACTTAATTAAGAACAAGCTGTTTCAACAGATTGGTTAGGGCTTAAAAAGTTATGCATTATCTGTTACTTCAGAATTGCTAGATGGAATACAGTCTTGAAATTCCACTTTATCTGGATAGAGTTTAATGTAAGTGTCCACCATCAAATCTAAGTCATGTTTTATGTCAAAGTTTATGTTCAGCAAAGCAAGGTTGCTTGACCTTTGTCCTGTCAAGGTGTTTCTCAGGTATGCCTTTAAGCGCTTTCGTCCTATTCCATATTTTTCATTCTCCACCTTCATCACTGGAAGTAAGCACAAGACTTTAAGCAATGCATAAACATTAGGGAAAAACTTAATGTCGGGCAAGTGAAGTGCTTCATAAATAGTAGCTGGAAGTTCAATATCTTTTCCTCTGTGCTTCCACTTGATTCTCCAACAGTGAAGCTCAGCAGAAAGTGTGTCTGGATTGGGCAAGTCGTTTTTGAACATGTCAGCATGATGCTCCTCAGACGTATTGAATTTCAGCTGTCCCATGACTGAGGGCACTAATGATAAACATTTAAGAGCTTTTAAATGTTGTTCTGAGAAAATATCTTTTAATTCTTGAATAATATGCTCTATTGTTGGGACACTTAGAATTTCTTTGTAGTAATTTTCTGATGTCATATCAGGGTCAAAGTTCCCTTGCTGTGCCCTGCGAAATTTTCCTGGGAGTTTAATTTGTACATCCAGTTTTGTGGCCAAATTTGTGGCTTCCTCAAACCAAAATTCATGGTAAACTTCAATATTCTCCATCACTTCATTCAGAGAGTGCAAAACTGCTGTTAAGCTGCCAGCTGCAAAGAACACGTCYGATGTTTGTCCCTGGAGATTTCTTCCAAATGCTCTCGTAAAAGACAGAACATTTTTCATAATGACAATAGTGACAATGAAATCAAAATCTGTCAATGCACTTGAAAGTACAAATGCTCGACCAACAATGAAATTGTTCCACCTGACAGACAAGTCACTGCTCACAGCATCCAAGCACAGTACCAATGCTTGYAGGAGGTCCACTAAAACCTCAAAAGTATCGTGCCTGCCTGTCCACTGAGAACGGCAGATCTTCTTCAGCTCATTACCCTTCTCGTCATTGTCCTGAAAAACAGCAGAAATTGTGTTGTCCAGTTCTACTAGTAATTGTGGAAACTGATTAAAAAGACAGCAAACTTCTTCAATTATTCCTAATGCAATGGAAACACCAACAACAGGAACAGATTTAGCCAGCCAAACATTTAAGGCACATGAGGAACACAGCGTATACACAGCTTGCGGATACTTTTCCAAGAGTCTTGTAGCCACAACTTTCATTTTAGAAGCAAATCCACTGGAGACAATGTAGGCTTGACCCCGACAGTACTCCATGTTTAGACCCCACTTTTCAGTAATAGTTGTGTGGAACTTAACAGCTAGAATTTCAGGATCAGCCTCATATGGTAAAAAGCCTATGAATTCTTCTCTTAGATTGTGAGATTCATCAACGAACCTCACCAACACTGGCAAATGTTCCTCTCCTGCTATGTCTACTACTTCATCGGTGACAATAGAAAAGAAGTGTGAGTCTCTTACTTCCCTCAGTGTCTCCTCTCGAACACAGTTTTCACAGACCTCAAGCATTTGTTTCTGCTGAGTTTTTGAACAATACTCGAGGTTGACTGCAGTCATCTCAAATCGTTTCCTCAGAACTTCATCGCCACCATTTATCCTATATTCCAGTAGAGCTTGAAAGTTATCTGAAGCAAAAATACCCTCTGGAAGTTCATCAACRTTATGGCCATCCAATGGAATATTTTGTTTACCCATTAGGATCAAAATTTCAAATAATGATTTAAGGTAATCTTTGTTTTCTCTTTCTTCCAGTGTTAAGGGGACAGCTTTTTCCTCTTGTTCTTCCCCTCCTTCCTCTGAGACAGTATTTTGCTCATTGTTTTCACTGGATTCTTGAGTTGCTTGGTTCCGTTCAAAAGCTTCYTCAACTACAAAATGAAAAATACTGTAAGTGTCAAAAATAAAACATAACACTTACTTGCCCATTACCTTTAAGTTACCAGAGTCCAGAGAAGAATGTTTCCAGTTTAAAAGTGAACTAGTATTTTGGAAACAATTTAGACTGGCTGGCTGAATCAAGAAGGAACTCAATTACCTTCCTGCTATATATAAACTAATAGTTATGAGTCCTGCATTACCTTGTCAGCCTAGCAAATGAAGTTATTATCTCRATTATTTTGACCACTTACTCTTTTGCTGCTTCAGTGTTCTTATTTCATCTTCACTCTTAAAAAAARCAAACAAAAAGAACTTCAATTGATGACAATGTCTAACACGTGACCTTAAAATATTAACACATCAAGATCAGATACAAATACTGTAGATGAGATCTGTTAACATTTGCCAAAAAGTGCTAGGAATTCGAAGACCAGGAGGTTTCTTGAGGTAGTTTATTACTGCCATGACATGTATCTACTAACTACATGAGAAGAGTTGTATTAGGAGGTTCTTCAATATGTATAATTACTAGTAAATAGATTCCATAAAATAGATTCTATTGCAATTTGATAATGTACTGCCAGTAGACAGAACTATCTTGAACTCCATTTTCAGTCAACAGATGCAACCAAACTCACAATGAAGTTTTTAAAAATTGTAATTTTTCAAGTTAAAGCAGAGATTAGGAGTAGAATTCCTCTTAATTGTCAGTATACTTATAACCACAGAGATACTTTSTCCCTAMATGACACACGGGACACAATCCCACMAAAAAAATTCTCAATCTTGGTTTTATCCATGGATCATTTTTCCAGAACAATAAGTTAAAACAAGCATGTCTGAATTGATTCAGATTTCAGAAGTTAAATGGGTGAACTGAAGATCACAATCAATATACAGCAAGAATTTTGGGATATCATGCTTCAGTTGAGTTCAGTTGGCACTGTAGTAATAAGGAAATTATACGTTTGATTTGGATGAAAGAATAAGCTCTGGATCAACACATTTARTTTTCCAGATTATTTCTTAAAGAATTTCTCAGTAGATAAAATTTTTATAATGCATTTAACTTAGAATCAACAAAAAAAGATACAAGAATGGGCAGCATAGAAAATACAAACATTAAAGTGCTAAATACTTTAATTTGATATTTTTGTGTAACAGTTTCACATTAGCTTACTTGCCTTTTTTTCCTTTTAATAATAAATCAATAATTTAACCTTAAGAACTTACCAGCTCTTTTATCCTTTTCCTATGTCTGCTGTGGGGATTGTTCAGGTGACTTGTAAGATCAAATATAGTTGGCACAGCATTATCCCGTAAAACTGTTCTGTATGGGCTCTGTAAGAAAACAGACGTGTACATTAGGGAATTCTTTGAGAAATTTCAGACACTGCCCTTTTTTTCTCTCCTTCTTGTTTATGTTATTATTCTAAACTACTTTGACTTTTTGACGTTATCAAAGAGAAAGCTAAGCTATGCAATTTACATTTCAGGGATATCAAAAAGAACACTGAAAATAAGAAGACAGGTACTACAGAAAACTCCAATCCAAACTGCAAATCCTTTTTTTTTTTGTCCCCATTATCTTCATATCAAAGACTCTGGATGCAATAATTTTAATTTACTGCAGTATTATGATTTTTTTTAAGAATAAACACTCTGGATAAAAATATATTTATGCATCATTGCTACTCTTGTGTTTTGGGTTTTATCATTTCTTTCACAATTCCAGAAACATTTCATTGTGAAAATATTCAATTGCTTCTTTTGGTAGAACTATGAAGTCTGAAAGATCATACTGGGGGAAAATTCATCTGTGAATAAAAAAGAAGAAAAGACTTCTAGATGACCATGTAAGTGCTCCCAGTTAAAAAAATACTTAAGTAAAAAAAAATTTAAGTAAAATTTTACATTTGGATATACTGTAAATCTGTGTTGCCTATACTGGCTAATTTCCACTAAGTACAAAATTGTAACTGATGGCATCTGTCATTAGATTGAAATACATTTCAAACAAACCCAGTTTCATAGAGCTTCATTTCATTACTTCCAATTTTCATTTGTTTCTCAGATGCTGGCTAATTAGAAACCTGGAATACCATCAGGACTTCAGAGTTTGACCTGCATATTTAATTATTCTCCATAACTAAAACACTGGTTTTGCTTACATACCAGAGTGAAATTCAGCCTAGAAATTAAAACTTGATACAAAGTCCCAAGTCCACCCTTTCCTATTCTTACGCAAGCTGTTAGAATCATATTGTTGACAAAAAGAATTAAAAGCTATTACTTCATTAACAGAAAACAGTGCCTTGATTTTAGCTGGATGAAAATTTAACAGGAAATAAAAGCTTGACAGATGTAAAGAGTATTTAAATCTTGTGGCCACAACAGAGTGTAATTTAACCAAATCACACAACGTAAACACTTCAGGAACAGGACATTAATAAGTTTAATATTGTAATCTCTACTGAAACAAAACAAGCAGAAGGAAAGCACTTGCAGTGAGGGCCAGTGTTCAACAAACACATTAAGCCAGCAGGAGCACCACTTTTTCTTTCTCTTCATTTTCATTATAATTTTCAACGGCTGTGAGCCTGTGTGGAGCCCAAGACAATGGCAGTGATCCCAATTAAGACTAAGAAATTAATTCTCCAAGGGACCAGTTACCCAGGAGATGAAAGATTAAAAGGCAGCATTCTGGTGAAAAATGTCAGTCACATTTTGCAAGATGCAGTAAACAAATGCTTGTTTTTACTTACACTTCTGCATATCATAGAAGTCTCAAAATGTTTAGCACACAATCTATAATGCTTGTTGAGCTGATCGGGAGTTTTATCTTCTAAATCTGCCCTTCGACAGTTCTCTACCCATCTCTGACACCTGCATGTAAGGAGAACAATTAGATAATCTTAGGATAAAAGAAAATCCCTCACAATTTCAAACCATACTCAAAATTGGAGCACAAGTGAGTGCAAGTGACTTGATGGAAGGCCCAGAAAAGTTCTTTACAACTTCCTTTAGAACATCCCATCAAATCTTTGTAAAAACTACTTTTTCTGCTTTTGCTCACCACTCAGTGTTACCCCAGCAAATTCAGAATTCTATTCCCTTAATGTATATATTCTTGCCTTTGTCACACATACACACAGGGAGCAGATTGTAGCATACTTGTTCATGAGACCTGACTATTTAATTCTAAAGAATTCGTTCTTAAAAAGAAAAATTAAAAAACAAAGAGATGTGCTTGTAGTCTAAAGTCATAAYGTTTTCTAGGCAGTTTTTAAGATAGTTATCTTCTTTATCTCCCTTCAAAATATAGTATTTTTCTTATTTATTGTGGTCACTGGGGAGTTTAGAGCAGATTTATGAAAGTGAAAYAATAACAAGAGAAAAGCAGCCATTCTACAGAACACCCAAAGAAAGTTCTCCTTAGATATGTATTTTTACATGTATTTACTTCTGCTTTGCATTAGTTCCCCAAGATGTACCGCAAAGATAAAGAAATATTTCCCTTACTGATAGGACTCCATTTAGGTATGCAAGACACTGTTTCCTCTGGTAAATCAGTTGCAGTAATTGATGCAAAACAGTAGTCGGCTTTGACTTCCCCTATTGGGGTATATGCCATCACTCTCTGAGCAACAAAATTACTTGTTCTGTTGCTACAAGTTAGGAGAAAGCAATTTTACTATTATTTATGAACTGCAAGCATGAAATTAATGTTTATAGCAGTAAGGAGGGAGAGAAACAACTACTGTTACTCAACAACAGAGGAACAAAGTCTGTCTTGTCAGATGCTTCAGTGGGCAGCCCAAATGAGGAAATCACAGGTCTGAGTTGATTCACCTCTACTTTAGCTCAGTAAAGGGCAATTGTGCAGATGAAAGAGGGGAATCTTCGATTCTGATCTCTGCTGGTGGAACTGTTTGTGAATCCCAATTTTTTGCTCATGCAAAGTATCAAAATAACAGTGATGGCAAATGCCATAAGTCAGGAATCATTTCTAATATTGCTCTTGGAGATCYATACAGAGTAGGCTTAGTAACAACTTAAAATAAGGAAAGAAAAACAATGTTCTAAAAAATCAGATCTGTTTGCACAACAAATCTTGCCACTCTTGTCTGGGCCGTGCAATCACCCCTAAAAGAGAACAGGGGAGCTTTCTTCACTTAATCAAATTATATAAACACTTTTTTTAAAAAGTGGGAGACCTGTAGCATGTAAATTATATTGACTCTAGCTCTCAGACCTTCTCAGAGAGTGTYGACTAATAAACAACTCATTAAATGTGATCACAAACACTGATCGGCCTCCCCTATAGTAAGTGGGGAAGGTTTCAATCCAGAGAAAGAGCCTTGACCCCATGGTCTTACTTGCTTCTCTCAGTGATTCAGGGAAGCTGACAAACAGAGACAGAGAGCAAAGCCAGAGCTCCTTACATTACGTTAACTCCTCTGAATCACCTCCTAGCAATCACAGTGTTATAAATGAACAGCCAATAATAAATTAATAATTTATTATGGAATCGCAAGACAAAAATGCCAGGATASCACCGACAAAATGCAGAGCCGAGCCCAGGATCGGCRCTGGGTGAACCRTAGGTACGGCCTCTATCGCACCGTACCCCGYCCAGTTCACCAAGTCTGCTTAGCAATGCCAGTTTTTATACAGTTTTTYCGAGCTGGACTTCGAGTTGCCATACTCCTTTCTTTCTCTGTCTTCTTCTGCATATTCATGTTGACTCCTTTCAGCATAGTTGATCTGCTGAATAGTTTTCTGGGCAGCGATGTGTCCTTGATGAGGTTTCCGATGTGTCCTTGATGAGATTTCCGAGAACCTGGTATTCAGATTCGATGTCTGGTAATTCCCYGTTTTTCCCTCCTCTCCTGCCGATATCTCTTCCTTGGGTGCACCCATCCTTTTTGTTGCAAATGTATGCCTCCTGGCTTTACTGGCAAGGGTGATAGAATCTCTGCACATTCATTCTAAGCTCACATGATTTTATTCCCACTAATACAGTAAAAAGAACAAGAACTATTTAAAGTCATATATTACAAAAGGGAGACAAATTGGTGGCAGGAATGGTGCATTCAGAGCTGGTACACAGTTGTCAAGGGCAGGCAAATACCAGCCTGAATTCCTTGCCCTCCCATATTAATGCCAACCAAAGAACCRAAGTAGGTACTAGTAGTAGTCAAGGATCAGCTCAATGAGTGACAGCAAGAGATACCACTAGCTCTTCAGAGGGGGCTTACTCAAAAATGAGTCTCACAGAGATCTCATTAACTACCTAATACTCCTTTCCCATGCCTTAAGTTTTAGCTTTCATATTTTCAGGTTCTGTACAGCATTAGTATATAACTCTGAACTTCATATGAAGTGTAAGCAAGTTCTCCTCACTGTTTAGTTAGACARTTTTTCCAGCCTGAGAAYCAAGGACACYGTTGCAGCTTCAGGCCCAAAAAGTATAAACAATAGTGAATTGAGGAGAACAATCTGGGATGATAGGACTTCATAACCTGAAGCTGAAATTGGACAATTAACTCTAATATGCAAATGGACTAAAACTTAAAAAGYCTGAAAATGTGTGACCCGTTGTCCATCTTGGGCATAGCCTCGGCCAGGCTCTTGTACTGCCCRAGGTGTATTCTTTGAAGGCTTCTTTAGTAAATACCTACTTTATTCCTTTAACACYGTCTAGCCCYTGTTCTASGTAGCCTCTRAGGCATCATTCACTTACAAAGTTCTTCAACAGTTACATGAAAACTAGCTGTGGCTGCTGACTTTTCTGCTGAAGTAAACACTGTGATGCCAAATGATTCTTGCCTTTTTTCTTTTCTATATTCCCTGTATTCTTACATATMTATTTGTAGCTTTGTAGCCTATTGTTGYATCTGTGGCTGGTTTTCCCTACCTTTTCCCTAGGCAGAAAAACAAAATACATTCCAAGGCCCCCTATCCTATCTTGGCTCTGTCTGGGAACCAAGGCCAAAAACCAGCTCTTCAAGACACATTTTCACAAACAACGTCTAGTTCCCAACTAAGGGGGGAAAGGGGGCAGGACACTATTCAAAGAAAGTAGCTATTTGGATGGATTGTCAGGGTATCAATTTGATGTACCCTGCCAAAAGCACATTCTACAGCAGGTGCACATTAGGTGAAACACTGTTTTTTGTACAAAYATTGTATTTTCTGTGGACTAGTACTTGCTTATAATAATGGTAATTCTGTGTATGGTTTTAAAACATATTTATAAATGCGTATTTTAGACATGTACATTTATATAGGTAAGAGGATATAGGTAAGGTAAATTACTTTCTCTAGAATAAAGAGAACAGTTGCTGTCTCGAGAAGATATGGGAAGTGTTATTCATAAATGGTAAGCATCATATCACCTGTGACTCAATTTAGCAGCACAGTCACAGCATCTTTTTAATTTTCAAAACAATGTTATTTATATTAACTTGGTGGACACAGTTTCATTTTCATTCAGGACAAAGATTTGCAAAGGGTGCTGTCTGAGCAGGAAACTGGGGTTTTGTTGCCTAAGACTTYATATTGTCTCTTCAGCGAAAAGAAAATGAAAAAAATGACAGTTAATTAAAAAAAAAATATATAAGAAAATGCTTTAAAGTTCAGTTATGGTCTTCAGGAGGTAGAGATTTAGGYCCATTAAATATGCAGAGAATTTTGACACCTACTGCAATGCAATAAGGTGTAAAATTACCATATAAATTGATACTTGTAGAATATGTAGATGATTTGTTACTTGCCCAGGGGGCATATGAAGATTGAAAAGTAYTACTTGTCTAAGCACTGCTTTAGCAGGAAAAGGCCACTGTGCAGCTATGGTAACCAGGCTGTGGTTACTCAACCAATAGCAAAAAAAAAAAAAAATTGTAAGGATTTCTTTGAGATAGAAAGATATGGCAGACTGGATATACCAGGGGTAAAGTAGTTAAGTAAATCACTGGCAGAGGGTACGGTTAAGGAAACTTCCCTGTTGGGCCACCCAGGAGCCACTCTGGCAGTCAGACCCTTGGGTGAATGCCCAAGAGGCTCAATTAACTTGCATTAGGAAGAGTGGCCTGGTGGGGATGTAACTAATGAGTGACTATACTRATTCTAAATATGCTTTTGGAGAATGTCATACGTCTATGCTATGGAAAGAACCATAGTTTTTTACGTCAACAGAAAAGAATGTATCTAATGGAAGTGAAATACAAGTGTTGCTGAAAGCTACCAAGYTTACAAGAGAAATTGCTTTAGGTACACTGTCCAACTCATACCAAAGGCTCCTGTGAAACAAAGAAATAATAAAACTGCTCAAACTTGTAGTCAGGTAGATTTCAAATGGGCTGGAGTTTAGGAGTAGTACTATGGGATACAGACATATTGGAAATAACTCTCACCAACCTCTAGAGTGGTCATCAACAGGAAGTGTTTGGCAGAGAATTATATCCAGGATCAGGCTCTTAGAAAATAAATGGTTGGAGACCACTTCACACAAAATAATAAATGATAAATAAAACAAAATTCAGCTACATGACATACAACTGGAGATGAAGGATTAACTAAGTAAAATCCAAATTGGAAGTTGAATAGGAAGGACCATACACTGCCATATACTATTTGCTGTAAGTTTCAGGTAAGGAAACTGGATACACCATTCTCACACCAAACAAGTAGTGCATGGTCAACCAGTTGCGATTTTTTATTAGTAATAATTTAAGTATTTGTGCACAGGAATCGATAATGTTGTACTCTACCCTATGGTAATCCTGTTAGCTCTGTTATATTTGTACTTGGAATAATGCTGTACATAAGGTAGCAGTTACAGAATGGGTGCATGGATTGTAATGACATGAAAGCCCAGGGATTTCTTGGTTCAGGGACAATCTCCAGAGGCACCATCTCAAGCTGTCATGACATTATGAATAAAGTGCTGAAAGGAACCAGACATCTGAGACTGCTACAGAAAACCCAGAACTCAGGGTCAAGGCTGAAAGGGAAACTTGTCTGCCACCAGGAGTGTGGCATGTCCAGGGAGTCAAATGGCATGTGAGCCACCTGCCCTGGAGGGGTTTTGGTCACAGCAATTAAAGTCTCGGGTCATGCAAATAGGACTCCCAGCATGGCTCCTGAATGGTCAAGGCAGGAAAGTTTCCTTAATATTGCTTAGGCACTGCTCATTAGCTTTTAAGGTTTTCTTCAGTCACAAATTTACATTTTCAGAGATCTGCTGACATCTCATGGAAGTTGAAATAGCATTTTACTGAGATGCAGCTAGAGTATAAACTACCTCACTACTGGTCAATGGCAGTAGAACATCATCTCTTTGCTTAAGAAGTATTCTGTTCTAGACACTCATAGCTCAACTGTAACTCGAGCCAAGATGAACAGAGCCACAATTGCAGATGAGAGTTAAACCTATCTTACTGAGAGAATCACTGCCTAAACTGCGTAAAACTATAAAAAAAAAAAAACAACTTTATGGAGGTAACAGAGGCTACTTGCACTAGTTTGATATGAAAAGACAACATGCCACCCATTAATGCTGGTGGTTCTTCCACAAAGGCTAATCTCTGAACCYTTTATCTTCTCAAGTAGCCAAAATAAAAGAAGGTAGTCTTAACAGGTTAGCTCTCACTGACTTCCTAATACCTGAAAGATCAGACTTGGAATGCCTAACTGGAACTGCTTAGCATTGAACTGGGAAAACATTAAAGGCAATTACCCAGCTATTATGGAAATACTAAAAACAGTAAGGTAGTAGAAACTATTTACTCCAGACCATCTATTTACCATCAATGATTTTATTTTAATTAATATTATAAGACRTATTCTAACAACTTTATTTTCAACTGCCAAGTGCAAATAACATTTTGGCACAAAGTACTTTGCTCACCATCCCAGTCTGACCAACAGAAGTGAGAGCAAGCAGTACAAGGATCTGCAGACTGCTGTAGATCAACCCACAGAATAAACCAACACCCTCAAGTCTGAAAACCAAAAGGATRCATGGCTTTATCAGTCTCTAAATGCTCTTGGTAAAATAGAATATATGATCAACTTTGGACAGAAAGTTGTAAAATATTAAGAGGAGGAACTTCTGGAGAACGTAGAACATCATCTTTGTCACTGACTTTTTAAGAGCACAAAGATGCTAGTATYTCCTTCCTCTGGACAGAGAATTCTGCCCCTCTTGTGAGACCTCATCTGAAATAYTGTGTACAGTATGCCCCAATATAAAGACATGGAAATGTTGAACCAAGTCCATAGGAGACCACAAAGTTGATAAGAGGACTAGAGCACCTCCCATATGGAGACAGGATGAGAAAGCTGTGGACAGCCATGCCAGGGTCTGTTGGTCTGACCCAGGATGCYGCAGCTTTCCAAGAGTGAGAGGTCTCGCAAGAGACACCTTCTCTGGGGTCTCGGGCAGTCCTCCAGCTGTCAGTTCCCCTCTGCAAGGCAGTAGCTGCAAGTGATTTTGCTCAGTGATTCAGCAGTGATTTCAGCTTTGCCTTGCAGGGTTCTTCCAGACCGACTCAGAGACAGAGAGAGAGGAGAGTCGTGTGGCAATTCCACAGGGSCMGCTTTACTGTCCAATGCCCTGCAAAGGGTGGCCAGGAACGACAGCTCCGTCCCAAACCAGGCAGAGGCTGGGGTATTTATGGAGAAATCGAGGGAGGTACCAGAGGGGAAAAACCAATGGGTTAGAAAGAATCTACATGGGTACATCAGAGCATCATGGGTACTCGCTGTGACCAAGGAGAAGTCTCTCCTAAGGGTTATCTCTCCCGGGGAGGGGTGAGACAGGCATATCAAATTCCATTAAATATCCTTCCAAGGCAGAGGCCTGACAGGCCCTTCTGCCTCGACAGAAAGTCGAGGAAGTGTTCCAAGGCCAGGCTGGATGGGGCTGGRAGCAAGRTGGTCTAATGGAAAGTGTGGCTTGGAATGAGATTAGCTTTAAGGTTCCTTCCAACCCAAACCATCCTGGAGTTTATAAAAGAGAGTTTTAAAAAAATTGATCTTTAAAATGTAATCATTCAGTCACACACCTTAAACTACATCCCCACACTGCTACCATGGAACACACTCTTTCAAAATGTCCTTCCATAAAAAATTTATTAACTGAAGAGAGTATTTTCTTCATACAGTAAACTGTCACCTATTGATGAATTCCATACAGCTTGATGTGATTCACATTTTACAGCATGGACCTCTTACAAATTAAGACTGAAGCTCAGACAGCACCAAATTTCTTCAATTCCACATAAACTGCAGACGTTCCTCTKTGTGAGATCCCAAAGGTCAGAGGGTAAAAAGATATAACAGTAGGAGCAAATCATAAAAATGAAAGGATAAGWGTAGGTAAGCAACCACTTTGATTTCAGTTCTTATTAAAGCAAAAGCGTATGGAATATGGATTGTACTACATTATGTTGCATGTAGCAGGCATCAAGAAGAGGTCTGGATAGCCAAGTTTTACAGCAAGGCATTGCACTCACCCAGGAGAGCTTTGTAACATATCCAAAACCACAACTTTAGAGAGCAGCTACTACCTATRTAAGCTCTTTGCATCTTCATTTCAAATTGCTTGGAGAGTCTGTTTCATCAGAGAATACTACATAATTCCCATAGGGTTTTGATTTTTCCAAAAATCAGGTCAAACAGCTTCAAGGAGGGAAGCAAATAAATATCACATATAAACCATAAAAAAATTCAGCCTTAACGATCTACTCTTAGAAAAGAGGTAACTGGTATTGCTCTATGCCTATGCACCTTTCAATATTGTGCGCATCATTTTAAGTCGAGTGATTTTATGAGTGTTATCTCGATTTAAGGGTGAACCTTTACATGGGGGTTTCTGTGTCTAAGTACATGATTTATTTTTCATAGTATTTTCCACTCTGTTCCATATTCTCTCACTCACATACTTTTTGCTCTACTAGTACACCACCCCTGCTTTTCACCCATTGGGAATTTCTCCCATCACTTCTGCTGGTGCTCATGATGCTTTGCCACCATCCCATCAATGCTTTGACAGTTMCTTCCTGTCGCAGGAGTGTCCCATTTGCCATGCACACACCTCATCRCCAAGCACCACATCGCCTAACACACAGAGCAGGACTGATAAACCTTCAATGCTKGAGCCAGTGCTGAGCCTACAGTGCAGGGCTCCCCTACCTTATCCCATGGCTCTGGTACCCCTCCAGCTGCACCACATCTCCCACAGCCATACATCCATTGCACCGCCTCACACACAGCCCCACCCTGCCCACAGGCAAGCAGCCCCCAGTCCCCTCTCGGCCAGGCACCCGCTCCCCACCACTCCCCCGAGGGGCGGCAGCCGCAGCCGCTGCCGTCCCGGCGCAGGCGCAGCCACCCGCCCGCCTCCCGCCGCCACAGCCCGGAGGGTCCCGCGGCCCCGCCCCGCCGGCGCCAGAGCAAGAGCGGCCTCCGCAGGCACCATCGGAGGTCCGGGCGCCCGCCGGCCCCGCGGGTAAGGAGGTGCGGAGCGGGAGGCGCGGGGAAAGCAAAGCGGGTRGGAGGGAGGGAGCTGGCTCCCCGGCAGGGTGTCTCCTCAAGCAGGCAGCGCTGTGTGTCGGCGGGGCCTGAGTGGGAGAGCCGGGCGCCCCTCCTCCAGCCCGCCCCTCCCGAGGTGGTCTCACCTGGCCGGATCCCGGGGGAAGCGGAAGAAGGCCAGGTCGGACTGGGTGCTCTTGCGGGTGCAGTTGGGCGCCGCGCAGAAGTTCGGCATGGTTCCCCCGGCCGGCGCCGCTGCCCCTTTAAATCCGCGGGCCGGCAGGGGGGGAGGGTGCGTGTGTGGGGTGGAGGAGGAGGAGGCGGCGGCGGCCGGAGGGGAGGTAGGGCGGGAAGCGGCTCCACAGTGCTGTGAGCGGCCGGGAGGATTCAGCGCCGCGCTCCGCCGGGCCGGGGCCGCCTCCTTCCCACACTGCACCGCGCGCGCCCGCGGCGGGTACGGCGCAGCGCGTGCGCGCGGGGAGCGGACACAGCGGGGGCGCGCATGCGCGTGGGATCGGGACCTGTGTGTGTGTGTGTGTGTGTGTGTGTGTGTGTGTGTGTGTGTGTGTGTGAGTGAGTGTGTGTGAGTGTGAATAAATGACACCGAGTGCGTGATCTGCTCTGTGTGTGTGTTACACCGCGTGTGATCATTGCACCGTGCGTGTGTTACCCCGTCTGTGCATTACGCCGTGTGCACGGGCTGTGCCGTGCGTGTGTTACACTGCGTGTGTTACGGCATGTGCATTTGTGTTACCCCGTGTGTTACAGCACGTGCGTGTGGTGCTCCGAGCATGTGATGCCAYGTGCTCGTGTGTCACACCAAGTGTGCGTGCACATGTTAYGGCGCGCATCTGTTACASCGTGGCCACTCCAAAACCCACTGTRGGAGGGAGATGGTAAYRKTTTTTGTACAGATAAGCACTTTTACTCCACAGCTCGCTCTTCTCCAGTCCAAMTCATTCATGTCAGCCCAGTCTTCCTGCTCTCTTTTGCCACATTATCCCGTTTTCTCCATTCATGTATTTGCAGCCCTACATAGTTTTCTCATCTAACCCCCARTCTCCAAGCGCAGTACCTCCTGTTCCCCCATTAACTCCACAACTGGTTTCCCCCCTCTCTTTGCTCACAGCTCCTGTTCATCAGCCACAGGTCTCCAGCCAGCCAGCCTCATTGTTGCAGTTCTGATCATTTGTGATAAATTTCACTTAGTTTCCCTCCCTGAGGAAACACAGGGGCATGAATGGATCAGGGCAGGGCTGGTGTGCCTTTACCTGAGGCTGCTTCCCATCTGTATATATGCTACACCGTGTCTGCTTCAAAAATAGACATAGGGTGGACATAGAGGTCATAACTTTGTCTTACTTTCTTTTGTTTGGTTCTAGGAGGATGTTGTTACTCTGCAGCCTGATGGATCCCACACAGAACCACTGGATCAATTAGGTTGGAAAAGACCTCTGCAAGCACTGAGTCCAGCCTATGGCCAATCATAACCTTGTCAACGAGACCAGAGTACATCCAGGCTTTCRTTAAACATCTCCAGGGACAGTGACTCTACCACTTCCCTTGGCAGACCCTTCCAATATTTAATCACCCTTTCTGTGAAAAAAATTSCTCCTGATGTACAACCTAAACCTTCCCTGGCACAGCTTAAGACCATATCTTCTCATCCTGTTGCTGGTTCCCCRGGAGAAGGGGCTGATCCCCACCTGGCTAAAACCTCCTTTCAGATAGTTAAAGAAGTAATGATAAAAGCCACTAGGTTTTTAAGTAATGAAATAGATAGAGGTTGTGTTGGTCAGAAGCCATTATTAGGTAAAAATAAAATAAAGCTTAGAAAAAAAAAACAAGATACAGAAAACTGGATGGTAGGAAGTAGTTAAAGGCTCCCTCACCAAATATATCCTGTTTAAAAGTAGGTAGAGCACCTGTGAAATTATAAATGCTGATGGCAAGTGATGGTTGTTTCAGGTGTAATATTGCTGTAGTTTTAAGAATTCACTGTGATCCATCCTTTATGTATCTTCACATTAAAAGTCCTCCTGTCCTGGAGATGTGCTGGGCTTTAGGAACAATAATCCAAAGACACAAAATGGTCAAAAGTATAGGTTTTCARAAGAATGCATAAAGGAAAAATAATAAAAAAAAACCCTACTTACTTGATTCATTTTGAGCTTCAAGTATTTCAAGCTTTCTTTGTTTAGTATGAGCAGGATTAAAGCTCTTTTACATGAAAAAGTCTTGTTATTGAGTGCTCTTGACCAATTATAATAACATCAGTTTATTTGGTGTTGTTTGCCTGAATTCTACCTTGGGTTTGTAGCTGAAGTAGTTTTGAGTAGTCATTTAAGCTATTGCCAAAGATAACTGTATCTGCACCCCATTGGTTTGATTTTACTTGGCAGTCACCAACATTCATGGACAGTGAACGGTATAAATGAGTTAATCAGATAAGTAATCTTTTTTAAAATAAACTCAGGTTARATTTAGTCCAGATAGCTGCCATCTGATCATGTGGTGCAGATCATTGCATAAATGTTCATGCTGATACAAGGTAGCGCAGGAAAAAAAAAAGAGTAGGATTATTTTCAGTTGTAGTAATAGTATAGGAGCACAATTGCATAATGTTGGAGTGAATTTTAAAACACTTAAAATCTGTATCTGTAGGAAAAATTTACTTCTTCTCATATAACTAATAAGAAAATTGTATGTTCTGTCCAGTATTGAAAGACCTTCTCTGAATTGCTTCACCAAACAGAAGTACTGGCATGTTAAACTCCTTTTTGGGGCTCTGAGCAAGCCAGACTGGAATGTTACCRTGGCAGTATTAAAATTAAATTAGCCATTGAACATATTTCTGAGCTGCCACTTCTGACCAAAGTCTCAGGTGATATTGGTTGTATCATTTGAAGCACTGTAGAAGTGTGTTATGGCTGTTACCTTCCAGATGGGTGTATATTTGCATAGGAGCTATCCTCATGAAATGAAATGAAGGCAAGGGCTTGTTTATAAAGTAGACTTAGTGAGGTCTGCTGGATGGTYGTTTTTATGTGGAGACTTACTCTTAAGTGCTTTCTATGTAATAGAAAGAAAATGGACTTAATAGTTATTAAGTATTACCCAGTAGTAATACTAGAAGCACTTTATTTAAAAATWAAAATGAGTTTACATTACTACTTARTTGGAACTTTCARAAWTTATTTTCTGTTTTAGAGTGCAGAAATCCGTGAAATCATTCTTCCTGCACAGTAGCCTCTGAAGTGTACATACATATTTTAAATAATCCTCTTGATTATTCAAGTCTTAGTYACAGTATGTTTCCAAGTATATCTAAAGAACATTTAACAGGGATTTTATACTGTTTTATTGTTGAACATATTATCTGTATTCTGATAAATTATTCTTAAAGGAATTGTGTGTGTTTTTGTTGCTTTTCTTCCCCATGTCTTCAAAGGTTAGCTGTATYTTAAATACAAGATTTTCTTTCACATAATAGTGGGTATAAAATATATATACCCACACTTTTTCCGTGTGCTTCTGAAAATGGACTGTATGTCTCTTTTCCAAGGTGAAAGTTGGTATGCCTTAATTTCCTGAGAGTACTGTTAGTGTGACAGTGTATTTGCAAGAGAATATTTAAAGTCTGAAATGCTTCCATGATTCTTTTTATTACATTTCTCTTCCAAGCCTTACAGCCCCGTTGTCGGGATAACCTGAGTATGAGACCTAATGGACATCAGGTTAATCCCACAGTTAGTTTTGTATATTTGTATCCAGAAGTATCTATTCATAATAGCTCTATGAACCCCAAGATACTTCTATTCAGTTCACAGAGTGACAAGGAATCACAGAATCACTCGGTTGGAAGAGACCTTCAAGATCGAGTCCAACCCATGCCCCCTTAACTAAACCATGGCACCCAGTGCCACATCCAATCTTTTCTTAAGCACATCCAGGGACGGTGACTCCACCACCTCCCTGGACAGACCATTTCAGTACTTTACCACCCTTTCCATAAAAAACATTTTCCGAATATCCAACCTGTATTTCCCTTGACACAGCTTGAGACTGTGTCCTCTCGTTCTGTCAGTTGCTGCCTGCAGAAAGAGACCAATCCCCACCTGACTACAACCACCTTTCAGGAAGTTGTAGAGGGTGATAAGGTCACTTCTGAGTCTCCTTTTCTCCAGGCTAAACAACCCCAAGCTCCCTCAGCTGTTCCTCACAGGGTTTGTGTTCCAAGCCACCACCACCTCTGGACGCACTCAAGTGTCCCAAGGCCCTTCCTACACTGAGGGGCCCAGAACTGGGCACAGCACTCGAGGTGTGGCCTCACCAGTGCCCAGTACAGGGGAAGAATGATCTCCCTGCTCCTGCTGGCCACACCATTCCTGTTTCAGGCCAGGATCCCATTGGCTTTCTTAGCCACCAGGGCACACTGCTGGCTCATGTTCAGCTGCTGTCACCAAAACCCCCAGATCCCCTTTCTGCCTGGGCACTGTCCAGCCACATTGTCCTCAATGGGCTATGAGGTTGTATTTGTTAAAGGTGTTAATGGTTATGTTTACCAGAAAGCCCTGTGGCAGGGCACAGCAGCAGGCTGTGTGATTAGAGCTCAGCTGGGGGGTGAGAGGCAGTTGTGGGGAGAGACGGGTGGGCATCACATGAGCAAGAAGCTGACTGGGTGGTGAGATGYRTGGACAGAAGCACTGCTTTTCTCTTAGCCAGGAGGAAAAAYGTGATGGGAAAGTGTTTGAGGAGGATGATATTTTAATAGTGGTCTGAGGGCAGAAGAATGACATTAAAATAGAGATGCTTATGTCAGGARAATGTATCAAGTCACTGAATAACCTATTAGGAGAAGTGGAAACTCRATTGGTTAAACCACTTGGAAACAAAAAAAGGCAAGTACTAATTTAACTTCTGTTAGAATCTAGGGTATTTCTCTCWTATGCAAGACATGGAAGATACTTTAAACTACCCTTATATTCCCTAAAATTCGAAATTATCTACAGTGTTTCATTCATCTTAGTATCAAAAGCATGGTGGATTTTTTACTTCTTTCTCAGTTGCTGGCAGACTGAAATAAATACATTTTTCCCTTGATTTTCCAATTATACTTTTAAAATACTAGCATAATTGAAAGTTATGGAAARCTTGGAAGCTGGAAATTCACCGTTTAGCTCATAAAAGCAGCTGCAGTAAMTGTGCCTGGTTCCCATACAGGACAAAGCTGAAGCACGTCTCTTCTACCCATGAAAGACTGTTCTGAAGAAAAGGGATTATTGCAGAACCTGCATCAATCAGGTTGTAGTGGTGTGAGGAGAGATGCAGTTAATAACCCAGCAAGAACTACAGCGAGGCTGCTCCTCTCATTTCCTCTGAGCTCCTAAAGAGCTGAGAAACACAGCTTTGTCCTGMTGACCCGAGCTGCATACAAATCACCTCCCTGGGAAAATCATAGCTCTTCCTTGGGCTGTCTCACTGCTGAGGCTTCCAAGCTTACTTCCTTCTCTCTTCCATTGCCTTTGAGGATAAAAATAAGTGTGGTGAGACAGAATATTCTGTTAGCACCCAGAAARTGTGGTTAATTAGACCAGTGTGTTATTGATGAGATTCATATTACTTAAGCCAATGGGGAATCTGAAATTATTGGGTTGTAGAGAACATAAYAAAAAGYAGTAGAGACTGATGGTCATTTRTTTCCCTTTCTGAAAGGAGGAACAGATTTTGTTTAAATRCATRTAATTGAGCAAATTYTTAAAAAGAATACTCAGCAGYRTGCTKTTATAAAATTAATAATGGAATCCCRGAGTGGTTTYGGTTGGAAGGGACCTAAAAGATCTCCTGGTTACCGCCCACTACCATGGACAGGGACACCTTCCACTAGACCAGGTTRCTACAAGCMCCATCCAMCCTRRCCTTGAACACTGCTAGGCAACTGCAGCTTCTCTGGGCAACCTCTGCCAGGGCCTCACCACCCTACATATAATGCCTAGCTGTTATATATCATTATCTGTAGTTAGTTTTTAAAATGCATTATAAAAGTGGGAAATGAAGGCACAAGAGAGATCCCAACAACTTGCAGAGTTGCTCATCAGCTCCACATCAGATTTGATCATTTGAGTTCTTAGCTCCCCTTAACCAACAAACTTATTTCACCTTGTAGGTTTTTTACTCTGTTGAGCTTTGCTTCCTTAGGAAAGATGACAAAATGGTGCTGTTAACAAGTTCGTATCTTGTTTTACTTTCTGGACACTCAGAAAGTGCTCTGAAATTTTGGGCCTCCTTAAATGATGAATCAGAGAGCAAGGATGTAGGTAATGAGAACTTTAAAAATTATTRGTATCTGTGAGGCATCTAAGGCTAGGAAAAATGCTGGCATTTTCACACTGCATTTTCTTCCTTTACCTACAATGACCTCTTTTATTTTATATGAGTTTACTGACAGAATGCGGGACATTTAGCAATGTTTCTGTGTTAATGAAGTATTAATGAGGTAAGCCTAAACCATATTGTCTTCTTTTATTCTCAATTTTTTAGTCTATAACTGGAATACTTGATATTTTGGTGACCAGACATAAAGAAATACTGTCAAGTCTCATTCTCCTGGATTAGGCTAGGAGATCTGAGCTGGCTGTGTRCAGTCATTCTGAGTTCAGACAACCCTAGTTCAGTTTTACAGAAAGATCTGTGCTGTTCTTGGACTGTACAGCAGCRTAGTGATTTCTATGGGATGTGGGATTTGACTAGAGAAGATCCTCCTGACCAGACCTTGCTGGSCTTGGGGCTAATTCTGGTGCATCTGCTCAGACAACCTTGGTTATTGATCCAAGCTGATCAACTGCTGTAGAGCTCTGGCCTTTTTATGCTTTTCAGAACTCATTATTTATGTGCTTTGGGCATTTTTTTACTTTGTCCATGCTATCTCAGCCYTCCTATTTTTCTGGGTGACGGAGAATTGATTGTAGGCTAGTTTGAAGTAAATGGTAACATCATGGCTTTAACTACAAGGAAAATTTGGCTTTCTGACTTTCTGAACCTCTCATACATCCCCAAGTCTGGGTCTTCATCCTTAATAAAAATAAATATTCTTGGAAATCACCTTAGGACATCTGTAGATATGCAGCAATYACAGCTTTAGACATTTCATACATACATAACTGACTCATTTTTTACATCACTCTTCTGTGTGCTAAAGGAAATGAAGCAAATACTGTTTTCTTGAATACATACATATGAATATATGTGAGTGTCAATGTGTGTCTGTCCAGCTTACCCACAATAACTTTGGATCCTTTTGCCTACTTTCATCTATGTTGGAAAAAAAATTAAAGATCTAAACAAAATACAAAATAGATCTTATTAGATTTCATGAATTTAGCTACTAAGCAGGTCTGAAAAGTGTTTCTGCTCCTTCTGAGCTGCATCATTAGCAGTGACTTCACTCTGAAAACAGAGCACTTTCATAAACACACAAACTCAAACATAATATGCAGCTAAAATCTAGATCTTAGATGTTTTCTTTAAGGCAGGTTTGGTAGTTCCTGCTCATGGAATAATTTATTCTACAAATATTGGGGCTGGCTGTTAAACATCTTGCGTGCAATGAAACTGATACTCTGCTAGAGCATCATAATTACAAATAAACCTCCAAAAGGTTATATTCTGGTAAGTGGCGAGGCTATCCTTGACTGTTCCTGTTGACCAGAGATTTATACCACTGTGAAGAATAATAGGAAACTGCAAGTAAGAAAAAATTCATCAGTGATAACAGAGAAGAAACATTTCTATCTACAGGGAGATGGAAAAACCAGCCCTTGTGGATCTGCTGGAAATAGGTGTTGCGATTCACTGCACACCATTCATCCTCCTCGGCAAAGCTGTTTCTGGCATTCTGAGAGCAAACTGCAGCACACGATTTTCTGGGAGAGAGCAGAACGAGGAGCCTTTCGTTCCTCCTCACCAAACTGCCTGGCCGAAGCGCCCGTGTCCAGAACGCGTCCAAGATGGGAAGTGTGCTGAACAAGTGCCTGCAGCAAAAACGGAGCCCTGTGCGACACAGAGCCGGGAGGAAGTCTCGGGTTGGGTGTGATTTTTCAGCGATTTCCTTGCAGACACTCTTACGGATCGAATTATTTTATACTTTCTCGCTGCAACATGCAGCCACAACTGGACGCGTTGCTTTCAGCTGCACCCCAGAGACATCTAATTTTCTATATCTAATTTGATCCGAGGATTTTCAAATAGATGCAATTTACTGCTTTTCGTGGAAATCTTCAGGAAAACCAGTTATAATCGTTGTAATATCCAAAACAGCGGCCAAGCCCGGGGCTCTGACAATGGCASYCGCAGTGTTGSGGTGYMGGTGGCTGCTGTATTCGGGGGAGCRGAGACACCCCGGCGCGGCCGTGAGGGGGCTGGAGGTGCGGAATTTATTCCCTTATTGTTCCCTACAGGCGGTTCGCTACAGCCCCGCGCGCCACTGGAGTCCGTTTCAAGTTAGAAAACTGCAAACGGCCAACCTGCGTCAAGGTGATGTTTCTCCCCTGCCAGATTTTGTTCCAGGAGKGGCGGCCAGCTATTAATTCCTAGAGTTCGGGGCTACGCGGCTGCGTTCGAACCGCGCAGCGCGCCCCAGCCCGGGCAGAGAACGCGCAAGGTGTTTTGTCCCCTTCGGTTGCCCGTAACCGCCCGCCGAGCCATGGCGGGACAGCAGACGCTCCTCCCCACGCGCCGAGAAATACCAAGAGAACTATCGTTCCCGGCATGCTCCTCGTCACCGCGCATGCGCARTGTCCACTCCAGCACCCATCTTGGCACCCGCTTCTTCCAGCACCTCACGGTCGAGGGGCGACAGAGACTACAATTCCTAGCGTACCTCGCGGCGGCCGCGCATGCGAAGCGCCCTTGTCCGCCATCTTGGCCCGAGTAAACGCCGTCGCCGCCGCCACTAAACAAACCCGAGCGCGGCATTGGTGAACGGTGGGGGAGGGGGGGGGTGCGGCTGCTGCGGAGCCTTCGATGTACCGGGCACGGCCGGGCAGGTGGGTCCTGCTCCCCGCCYTACCCGGGGCAGCAACGTTTCCGGGACGGCGGGCACCCGCTGCCCTCTTACGGGCCCACGGCAGCGCCCCGGCCCCCGCCCGCCGGCGGTGCCGCTCCGCCCGATGCGGAGAAGCAGCGCCAGGCGCCGCCCGCTCCCTCTCTCTCTCTCTCTCTTTCCCCGATCCCGGCGCCGCTGGGTCCAGCCGGTCCCCCGCGCCCAGGGCCCGGGAAGGGCGGGCGGGGAGTGCCCGGGTGCTKGCTGCCTTCGGGCGCCCTTGTAGGAGACCCTCCCCCCCTCCAGACCCCCGCTGGAAGCTGCGACGGCGCCAGGGCTTTTGTTCCCGGTGCCCACCCCCACTGTCGTGCGGTTCCCTGCCCAGCCCAAGCCCCGCTTGTCCAGCTTGCCTCCGCCTGCTCTTTTTCCTTTATTATCCTCGTCGCATCGGAGAGATGCGCTCTCTGTCCCCGCTACCCCCGGAATCTCGCTTCGTTGGCATCGAGGTGTTCCCGTGTTTGGCTTATTTTTGGGGGGAGAGGGCTGGTGTTGATATGTGGAGAGCGAATTTTTACACGATGTTTTTGCCATCCTGTCATATAATACAGGCTGGCGCAAAAACGCATTCTCTGGGGGGAAGGGAGCGTGCGGTTCGCTGGAAGAATTCTTTTAATAGGTACTCCGCATAAAGAGAGGGAGGAGACTTGAACATCAATTCGGAGAGCGTTTCAGCGTGAAAAAAAAAGGCTTCAGAAGGAGACAGAAAACTCCGTAAAAAGGCTTGGGTGATGCATTTGAGCTAGAGAGTATAGGAAGTCCATGCCCTTGTGAAACTGCCGAATTCCTTCATGCCACTACAAAGATTAGGGCGGGGATGGGAGCGAATATGTCGGTGAAGTTRAGAGCAGGCTGAGAGGAGTTTGCATTAATCGGCTTGGGAAATCAATAAATTATGGACTTGAGCGTTTATATTCCTTTTCCAGCGAGGCTGTGGGAGCMCAGACACAAGGGAAAGATGCCTGTGGTGTGGCCAACTCTTCTGGACCTCAGTAGGGATGAGTGCAAGAGGATCCTTCGCAAACTGGGTACAGTAAGATACGATTTGTGGGGTCTGTGATTTGCCTTCATGCTGCTTGCATAAAATATTTTAATACATCTATAGGCAACTTGCAAGTAATTTCCTGGATTTTCCGTGTGTTGTTGGTTTGACAGTCCTGGCTTAAAGTTATGTTTGGCTGACACTCAGCTCTAGCAAAAYGAGTAGAGAAGAATTGTTTTGATTTGGTCAAATCTCTCGTGGATGTCCTAGCTGCTGTGTTGCAGGGCTGGGTTTTTCTATCATTATTAACATGCAACAAAATTTTCTGTGAAAGGAGGACCTTTGGGGTTGGTGGGGTTTTCTTTGTCTGATGGGTTTTTTGTGTTTTCGATTTGGTTTTTTTGTGTTGTTATTGTTGTTTCTTTGGTTGGTTGGGGTTTTTTSACCAATTATGTATTAGACACCTTTTTGTACCCCAAAAAAACATAGTGGAATCCTGGTTTAACTGGTACTGCTGTAGGGATGAATTCAAGTATTGAAGTTATTATTGTGAAGACACAAAACAGGATTTTAAAAAATGCTGTTTGTGATTTGCAGTTACACAGGTTGTCAGGGATGTCCTTGCTCAACTGCCGTAACCATAGGAGCCTTTTTCATTGTTTCAAATGCAGCTCAGTGTTTGAGGCTCCTGCCCAAGAGATAGGCACTGGGGGATATTTTTGTGCTCTGTCGTTGTAGATGTAAATGTATGAGGAGAGATGCTTCTATGTTTTGGAAAGTAGTAAAAACATTTGCTCTTTCCTCATATACTTGCTTTTGGCTACTGCAGGGGAGAGAACCCTTTGTTAGACCTTTGATCTGATCCGGCATAGTTGGTTTTGAGTTCTTGTGGCTGAATTAGTGTAATTTGGGGTTTGGGGTTTTGCCAGTTAAATGATACTAGAAAAACGAAGCCTTAGATTTTTCAGAGTTTGTTCTGAGGACTGTAAACTAGGAGATGATGTCAAGAAAAAAGTTGAGGTTCCCTCTAACTTTCTGTGACTGTCAAGTGACAGCTTTTCTTGCTTTCAATTTGCTTGAGTGCTAAGAGATGGTGTGCTGTATGTCTTAACTGTGCCAAGGTTCTCATACATTGCGGAGCCATCCACTTTCTTTTTTGAGAGTTGAGAATTTATTTTCTCTCCCTTTGCCCTTTTCTTTTCTTGGGAATATGGGGTTTTCCCGCTGTTGAAACAGTGATGCAGATGTTGCACACAACATTGCAACAAGCTGTACTGTCTGTTAAGTGACAGCCCTAAGTCTTAAGCAAGGCTCAAGAAGTACGAAAACTAGGAGAAAGTGCAGAGTGCCAAAAGCTTTTGACCAGATCTGTGCTACTAAGTTTCATTAGTGTAGCTGTGCTGGCTGGAAGTATGGAAAAAAACCTTCCACCTGAGCTGACATCGGTGTTCTGGTGCAGCTGAGCCAAATAAAACTGCAGCTACACCTCCTTCAATGACATAATCTAGGCTGACAGGAAGGAAAAAAAAATTAAAAATAATCGTTTTTGTTTTGCTGGCATGAGCTGTGTCCCCACAAGGGGGCCCTGCCAGGAGGGTAAGGCTGAGGCACTGCCTCAGTGAGCTGAGAGGAGGCACACCATGGGACTGGGGGGTGAAGGAGCACAGGCAGTGGGAGCAATAGCTGTGTGACAGTCACATTCAGCAATAGCCATCTGCTTTAGGGGGTCCTGCTTTTCCAGCTCACAGCCCAACATCAAATTTGGCTAATTTACAGCAGTAGTGGAAGTACTCTGTAAGGAGTGAAGCAGGGATATAGGTGAGACTGAAATGCCTCTCCAGGTTGCAGGACCTGGTGTTGCTTGTGGTTTATTATTGAAGGAGGTGATGATGGTAGCACCTAACACTAGTAACAATGGTATTTACTTGCCAAACTCTTTTAGCTATTTCATGTATTTTGTGTTGGAAAGAGAGTGCAACAATTAGTGATTGCTGCATAAACGCAAAGATGAGGAAGTTACAGCTGTTCTGTAATCCTTACTAGCTTCCAAAAGACTAGAATGTGCATTCCTATAGCTCTGGTGTAGAAAGTCTTTATTTATAATGCAGAAGGAAAAAAAGTGTGCCCTTGATAAATAATTATATAGTTGCATCTGAGAATTACTTTAAGTTATTAACAGAGGAAAATAATTAGTATTGTAAATATTGTAACATGGTTGTCTAAATAAATGCTGGTATTAGTAATAACCATTGCATTAATTAGTGAGTATTTTATAACTGAAGCTGTAAATGCTTCTGTAGGTCACTCAGCATCCCTGTGCAGGCTGCACAGTTAACCAAAATGACTCTGCTTTTTGTTTTRTCTGCTTAATTGGGACAGGAGAGCAGAATTACTTTTCAGCACAGTTCCTTGATTTCATGTGTAAATTAGCTCTTTGGAATCCTGAACTGAAAGCTTTTCAGAATGGCATGAGCCTTTTCTTTTGCAGCAAACTTCGGCAGTGTTAGGTTTTGGTCTGCACCTTTGATTCTTGGTTTTGGTTAACTGGGGTCTGTTGTGGAGTGGTKTGGGTTGGCTTCTGAAATGTGAAATGAGAGACACCTATGTAAGGATCAAAAGAATTTTTGTTTCTGGCTTCCCTAAACCATGTGAAGCTGAGAACAGCAAGTCATTCTTTGCCAAATTAGCAGGCTTCATTATTTACACTAGGTGTATCTTCACCCTGTTTACTAAGACAAAATTCAAAAATATCAGTAGCCTTTTACGGTTCCAGTTTTTTAAGTGCTGATGGCAATGACATCATAGTCACCTGGAACTGTATATTTCTGGTAAATCCGAGTTGCATTTTTGTGAGTTAGTCTTTGTGGTAGCTCTATGATTAAGAATAGCTGGATTGTTTATTTCTGTTGAGCAGGTTTAATTCTGTGTGTTGCATTTTTTTCAGATTCAAGCAGTTGTACCATATCAAGTGAATAGGCATAAAAGACTATGATGATCATATTTAACAAACTAGAGCTGATGTTCTCCGTGCTAATTGAGGAAAGGCATTCCAAAAAAACCAGTTGCTCTTTTGATTGTTTATTTCTTTTCCAAGCCAAGGTTTTCCATAGAACTCTTAGTAATGATACGTKTTAAGATAATTCTGAACTGCTTTCCAAACACTTTCTTCAAGCTTTTTGCCTGAATTGTCAGGTCAGAGACAGCTTGACACATTCATTCATAYCTATAAACTAGATAATCCCCCATGATGAGACAATTGTTTTATAAAAATGTTTTATGCTGCAGAGTAATTGACTGAGGGAGTTCCAAATCATCAATCTCTTTTGAAAAAGCACTAAATAATTGAAAGACATATTCCTCTTGATGATTTTGAAAATAATTAGAATATTGTCAGTAATACGGAAAATATTTTTCCCCCTTTTGCTGTGAGTATTAAATAGAAATATTATTCGCTCTAATTCTTCAGAACTGGAGGCCTATGCAGGTGTCATCAGTGCCTTACGTGCGCAGGGAGACCTTACAAAAGAGAAGAAGGATCTTCTTGGAGAACTCTCTAAAGTGCTTAGGTAACCCTGATTTTTTTAAACTAAGAACTGTGACCTGTTTTCTTTTAAGGTGTTACATGCTATTCCTTTCACTGGAGTCACAACATAATTCTGAATTTGTAGAAGTTATTTGAAACCTCCATGTTGTTCAGGTTTCATTCCTCTTCTCCTTGGAGTTTTTAATGAGGAAAACAACCATCCTTCAGTGGTAGAAGCCTTGCTGGTTTTTTTGGTGCTTTATGGGATACTGAGTGTTAAAAGGATTACAGCCAGGTCATGAATGTACAGTGGCTTGTGGTTTTGTCAAGGTAGAACTCTAGGGTCTTTGAGCCCAAGTTACCTCAAGAAGGAATGCTGCATGTCCTGTGTGAATTTTTCTGCCATATCCTTTAAACGTATTGCTCTCATTAGGAGGTTGGATTCTAGCTGCTTTTCAAGAATACCCTGTAAACAGTTATGTTCTTTTCATTCTTCAGTAATATTTTTGAGCAATAGTACGATTCATTCTCTCAGTGATAACAAGGGTTAAGTGGCAGTCTCTTAAATGTAAAGTCCTGTTCCTTTTTTTCTCTTAGATAAATTATTCATAAGTTTAATTTTAGCTGGAATTTGTAGATGAATGTTCATGTCTTCCTCTGATTAAAATATATTGCTTTATTGTTTTTTACTAGTATTTCAACAGAGCGACATCGTGCTGAAGTTCGGAGAGCAGTTAATGATGAACGACTAACAACAATTGCACACAAGTAAGTTCCACATCATTTTGTCACTGATTTCCAAAAGTACCTTTTGGGGAATCCATTATGCCTTCACTGAATGGTAGAATTTTGAAGATTGATGGTGGTTTAAAGAACCAGTAGTTAAAACACTATATGGATGAAGGAATTACTGTATCAGATCTACAGGGACCTAGAAACAGTTATTCAGTACCACTACATTTTGGATCCAAGGCCATCCCACTCACTGTACAAGTACAATGTAAGAAACAGTTTTTTGGCATGAGGACCTTCATGAGGAACTTTCTGTAAGATAGGTAGTGAACATGTTTGCTTTTGTTTGTTTGCTTTGCTTTTAGATTTATTTTAATCAGTTTAGAAAGGCTGTATTAAGAGGAAAGAGAAAACTAGGAAAGACAAAGAGGGAGAAAGTGGTGGCAGATTAGTGAAAAACAGTGTATCAGCATAGAAAGGAAAAAATGGTCAGAGTAGAAAAAGCTGCAGCAAGCTGATGACATCAGTGTCCGCCACTCTCTGCGATGCAGCTGCTGTGCTGGCATTAGCTGGGCTGGTTCCTCCTTGCATTTGCTTTTACAAGCTCCACATGATTTTGAGAGGTGGAGGAGCAATAGATCAAGTGATTATGTATCTTTGATAATTACTTAATAGTCTTACTGTTAAGGCTGTTAAGGACTCTTTAAACAGAGCTGCATTTTACGTGTCTATTTTTTTCTTTTTCTGTGTTACAACTGTTGACTTTTTTTGACTGTTGGAGCTTAGGTGTTGTGGGGAGGAAAGAAAGGAAATAATATGAATAGCAGGACACATGGAGTTAGCAATTGTTTGAGTCAAGTCTAGTCAAAATCAGCATACTGATTTAGTGCTGTAGAGGACTTTCAAGTTTTAATTTTCAAGTTTAAAGATTTAGAAGTACGCAGTTCACCAAACAAAACCCACAAACTTCCCTACACCACTATAAAGAAATGAGGGGGGAATAATGAAAAGCATATAGTTGTCAAATCAGGATTCTTTTCCTGAATCAAGTTTTCCTTTTAAGTAGTACTTCTGGTCTTAGCATTTTGCAGAACATGACTAATTTGTCCTGAGGTGTTGCATTTCAATAAAATACTATAATCCAGACAAGGTGCAGTTTTGAAGTGCTGCTTCTCTTTGTTTTTCCTGTGGTGATTCCTTATGAGTGATTGTTGGTAGTATAGTATTTGACTTACATAATTCTCTTAACTCATTAGGAAAGCCTACTTTGCTAGCTTTTTGTACTCTTTATTGTTTGTTTTTAAATTTTAGTTTTACCTCTGCTTATGCAGCTCTCTTTATATAATATGCATAATGTATGATGAATGCTGAAGCATATCAAGATTTAACAATAGAGCAGACACTCTGCATTTTACAAACTACTTTGTAGTAGCTCTTGCTGCAGCTTGCTTGAAATATTTATTGTGAAAAGTTGTTTTTTAGAATATATTACTACATTAAATGGGTTGATTTGCTTAAAAACATTACAGCATTGAAAAATAATTTGCCGTTTTGGTTTTGCTGATTTGACAAATGACTCATGTAAAACAGTCAAAATATTTCTCCATCTAGATAAAAACAGTGTTTTTCTGCAACATTCTAGTGTGGGTATAAGTACTAAGGTTAAGAGTAAATTAGAGCAGAAGACTGCTTTCTGTTCAGAAAGATGCTTAGGGTGTATTTAAATAATCTCACATTCTGTCACCTTGTTTGGGACTACTTCAATAAGCATCAGAAACTCTTCTGTTCAGGTAAAACGAATTTTGCCATAGAAGCTGAGAGTTTTTCCCTGTAACATAATCCATTTCAATAGTCTTTTATGGTATCAGTTTTGTTTGTTGGTATTTTTGTAATCCAGAAGTAGTGAGTATAACAACAGTACCTGAACAGTAGCTAACCTAATGTGGGGGGTTTGAGTGTGGCATTCACACACCTCTGTCCCATGAATGCTCTGTAAAACAAAACAACAAAAGAGACAACTCTTCAATTTAAAATGGGAGGTTTTTTATGTCAGATGATAAAAATTCAAGGGCTTTCATGAAATAAAGTAAGTTGAGTATTAGTGCTCTAGTATGTATTAAACCGCCTTTTAGACTTGCACTATTGGGAAAAAAAAATGTACTTAAGTAAGATACTGAGTATTTGGAAGCTCATCAAAATACTTACAGAACATGCATTTCTGTTTAGTATGTCTGGACCAAACAGCTCTTCTGAGTGGTCCATAGAAGGTCGTCGACTGGTGCCACTGATGCCACGACTTGTTCCACAAACAGCTTTTACTGTTACTGCCAACGCTGTTGCCAATGCAGCCATTCAGCACAATGCGTCTCTTCCAGTTCCTGCAGAAACTGGAAACAAAGAAGGTGAGAGAAAGATGGGATTCTGGCAATCTGTGGGAATGTAAAAACAATGTCACAGTAGAAATTGATGTCTTAGATTTTAAGTGTGAAATATTAAAGATTTTTTTTTTGAGGCCAGGTTGGATGGGGCTTGGTGCAACCCAGTCTAGTGGAAGGTGCCCCGGCTGATGGCAGGGGGTTGGAGCTGGGTGAGCTTTAAATTTCCTTCCAACCCAAACCATTCTATGAGCCTGTGGAAAAAAATCCAAATCTTTCTTATCAAGCATTATTCACAGAAATATAAAACACCTCTTTTTTAAAACATACCTTTATGGTATCTGCAGCATTAATCTGGCTGCTTTGTGTTATTGACACTCTAGCAACTGAAATATAAAAACAACCTATTTGTCAGGAAATGACATTCACTGATTAACTTCTTCAGCTCTGTAAACTTTAAAAACTTGGACTAATGGCTAGATTTTGTAGAGTTCTGTAAGCAGTGAAAGCTGTTTCAGAATGTTTTATTTTAAGAATGCAAGGAGGTTTAGATGAAAGTCAAGAAAATACTGCTTTGGGTTTTTCCTTCAGATTAAATGTACTATGATAACGAGTAAAAAGGTTGCTTTCTGCTTTCCCTAAGCTTTTTAAATAATGGTAGTATACATTCCAGCTAGCTTGGTTCAGGATTGAATTTGTCTTCATGTCTCCATGTTCCACATGGAGAATGTGGAACACTTGCTGAAACTACTTGTTTCATCCTGTTTTTTTGAGAAATACTGTATAATTGTGCTATTACTTAAAAGCAGTGATTTAAAAAAGCTAATTAGCACAATCAGTTCTTCACTACTGAAGGAATGTTTTGGTTTTTTTTCAACTGATGTACTGCAATAACACTTTTCTATCAGTTACTAGTCTACATGTGATCACTGATTGACATTGAATTAATGCTAAAATTAAAAATAACAAATTATGAAGTAAAACAAAGATCAATTAAAAAAAAAATCTCACATTGGCAGGACAGATATTTGGGGATGGGAGGATGGGAGTTTAGATTTTTGTGTTGTCTCTGAAGACCATTAATTCCATGGCCATGCTTAGCTCTAACTGGAGAGTATTCCACAGTAACAGAAAAGCAGAGGCAAATACACAGATAATGACCCAGTAAGTCTTTGGCTTCCATTTCAGTTGTAAAAATAGTGATAGAATAATGGGATTCTGCACTTAGTTATATGGAAGGTGTCTTTTCTCCTCTTCAGTGGTGGTTTGCTATTCCTACACAAGTACCACTTCAACCCCAACATCTACCCCTGTTCCAAGTGGCAGTGTAGCAACAGTGAAGTCCCCCAGACCTGCCAGTCCAGCCTCCAATGTAGTCGTCTTGCCAAGTGGAAGTACTGTTTACGTCAAAAGTAAGTGATACTAGCAACTGATTAACAAAAGGGAAAGAAAGGAGAACGTGGCTGAAGCATAGACAGACTTAAACACTCCAACGTTGGGCAAGTCATTTAAGGCCTTTGTGCCTTCATTTAGTCTAGAGAATGAATTTATTGCTTCCCTTTTTCAGATAAATAGTGTTCAGGATAAATCCACTCACTGCAAAATGCTGCAAGGAGCACTAAAGCTACAAGGACAACAAGTGAAAAGTATTTTGAAAATTAAATATAGAAATTTCTGTATGTCAGTGAATTTCTGATCCATCTTGTTGAGAACTAATGCATAGTAGGCACTTACTTGAATTAGAAAAGGTCCCTCTTTTCCACTTTCACAGTCAACAGAGTTTTTTTTATTTTTGGATGCAGTTTGGCAAGGGTTTGTGCTTACATACTATGTCTGGTCATTTTGTGATAAACCTGGAAGTCAGTCTTAGTGAGGCTTGTGTTCCTAGGCAGCTGTGAAAACTTCATACGAATTCCTACTAGAGACCCATCTTCATGTATTTAAATCTGGAAGTCCAGGACACAGAATCTAGAAACAGTCTTTTTTCCTGAGAGTGTGTATGTGTCCCCATCTTTGTTTGGCTAATAAGTCAGCTAGTTCTAAAAGCAGATTACRTTCTYATGTATATGCCCTCATCATGGGTAGATTTATTTTACTATTATTATGTTTCCTTCAGTTCTTATTTGATTCTATCAAAACAACAAGTAAAGATTTAATAGTGAAGTATATAAATGCTATTTTTATGCTTGCTCTGTATACGTTTAAATAATTTTTAAAATATTAATTATTATTTAATTATTAAAATTTTTATCTTTATGCTATATGTATACATCTGTTTAAGTTCTAGCTAATCAGAAATGCCACACAGTACATAAATATAATCTTACTTTTAAAAAAACATCGTTAATGGCTCTTTCAACCCATTAAGGTTTTACAGTTTTCTGATCTATGCACTAATCACTTGGCTTTAGTTTGAAGATTCAGGGGAAAATGTTCTTAACATCTTAAAATTTTAATGTAGACTTTATTGAATTATTACATGGTAATGAATATCAAGTAAGTCTAGACACATGATACAGGGATGATAATTTTTATTGTCTGTCCCTAGATTTATTTTCTTTCCTACTTCATGTGCTTCATTTTGTTATTACTGTTTTTATTGACTTTTTTTAAGGAATTGTCTTTCTTTCAGACTATGTTACATCAGTCACACTGATTTTTAACAAACAGGCTTAGGAGCAGATTCAGGAGATCTGAGTTACAGTCAGGACTTTGCCACTGGTCTGTGGTGTAACCTCTTCCAAGTCACAGTCTGATTGAGCCGTTAACCTTTCCATGACTCTGCTTCCTTACTTATCAAGTTTGAGTTACAGTCAAAGCTGTATTTTAACTAAATACCTTTTAACTAAATGTGGAAAACTTTGTACTGCAATTTCTAACATGAAATGATAGGAATAATATTCTTGCAAAACCCTAGTGGGGAAAACAGGAGGTGAAATGAGCTGTACTTAACACAAAATAATGCTCAGCTTGTTTAAAGTTATTTTCTTACTTTGATTGATTGGCTGATGGGTTTTTTTGTGGATGCGGACCACAAACAAAGTTTTCTGTTTCTTGGTGCCCCACCAAAATACCAGCTGTGTCCTAACATGCTAGTTGCATGTGGATTTTGGATTTAAATGGATTCTGAGATTTTTAAATTACTGCACACGTTCAATATGATTAGTGCACTCATAGTTACAAGTTTCTATAGTGCACTCACAGTAATACTTAGAAGCCTGTCCAAAAGAAACCTTGAAGTTATGTAATCAATTCTCTGCTTTATAGAGGGAGATCACCATGAGGCCTATTCAAGAGCCTAAAGTAAATTATTGATTAGAGCTTTGAAATCTGGTTTTGTAGACCCACACTTCACTTATACTGCTACAGCCAACTAAAGCTACGTTTTTGAAGTTTGCTTCTCTTTCATGGTTCAGTTTCCTGTCTCTGATAAAACTGTCAGCCTTTGGATGTGTACCTGGAAATGAGCTGCTACTCCTGCTGAGAGAGAATACCATTTTTCAGAAATGTTTCTGTGATGCTGGGCATGTTAGTTCTTGTCCATGTTAGTTCTTGCATCTTCACTTTTTGAACGCCAGAATATTTAGTAATTTTAATTATAGATTGGTCATAATTAGATCTTTTCCCTAATTAGAGATTGACTGCCAACCAAGTTTGCTTTGATTATCAGCAAGACTGCTTTTTGCTGTGATGATGTTCTTTGTCTTTAAGTTCCAGGCACATGGAACAAGATTTTCAATCATCTTTTGCATAGGCAGGATTGTATTTGTTCAGCTTCTCTCTGGTTTTCTTTTTAAATTGTTTAACATGATAAGCATAAATAAAAGAATTGCAGATCTGTCAAGGTTGGAAGAGACTTTCAAGATCATCCAGRCCAACCATCAACCYRGCACCATCATAATCACCCCTAAACTACATCCCTAAGTGTCTCATTCGGATACCTCCTGAACACTTCCAGACTGCCATTTCCAGACTGTCTCTCAACTTATTTCAATGCCTGACTACTCTTCCAGTGAAGTTTTTCTTCTGATGTCTAATTTGGACCCCTGGCACAATTTGGCACTATTTCCTCTTGTCACCTGGGAGAAGAGCCCAGTCCCCATCTGGCTACACCCTCCTGTCAGGGAGTTGGTGAGAGCAAGAATGTCTCCCCATAACCTCCTTTTCTCTAGTCTGAGCCCTCCCAGCTTCCTCAGATGCTCCTGGTGCTCCAGACCYTTCCCAGCTCTGTTCCYTTCTCTGGATRTGCTCCAGCACCTCMATGTCTCTCTTGTCAGGARGYGCCCAGAAGTGACCTCRGGAGTGGAGGTACTTAAGCAGTGCCCAGRGAATGGTCACTGCCCTGGTCCTGCTGCCACACCWGTGCTGGTACAGGCCAGGTACCATTGTCCTTGCCCACCTGGGCACACCTGGCTCATATCCAGCCAGCTATTGGCCAGCATCCCCAAGTCCCTTCCTGCTGGGCCACCCTTAAGCTGCTCTGCATGGGGTGGTTGTGATCCAGGGGCAGGACCTGGCACTTGGTCTGGTTAAACCTCAGCCCATGGATGCAGCTTGTTCTGATCCTTCTGTAGAGCCTTCCTGCCTTCAGTGCTACCGAGTAGCTCTAAGATGTTTGCAAGGTTATTAACCTGTGTCTTTCTGTAATTTATGAATTTGTTGCCTACTTTGGCAAGTTTCATTTGGATTTAAGATCCATTAATCATGCTGTTATGCTTTGCTGAGGTGAATATTGCAGATTTTATTTTCTATGTGTGCAGTGTATGACTGTGAGGAAGAAAGAACTCTTTTGAGCCTGGACTTCAGTTTTTCATGATTGTGTGTTTGATGCTATTTTATATCTGTTGCACAAAATGCACTAAAGAAAGCAAAAGCTGATGAAGTGAGGACTGACCTTCACAGTTAAACTATATAATAAAAAAAAATTATATCTCAGGATGCTGTATTGAGGTGAAAGGCAGAAGGGTACTGTTAGGATAAACGTGACATGACAGTAGATGCAAAGGCTGACATCTAAGGAAACTATAGGGAGATAAACTTTGGTAGTCCAGTTGCAGTAAACAAAACCACCACCAAGAAAAACCAAAGTAGTGTAAAGTTTTAAATTGTGTGTGGCACATCACAATCCCCTTGTGTGTGTAGTCTCACTAGTCAAACTTCTGTAGACATAATGAAAACCCTGTACTGGCTCTTATGTTCTTTTAATCTCTCAAACTGAATGAAGTAACCCAGTATCTGAGTAGATTGGTGTTTTGAGCGATTTGTCTCTGATTTATGGCACTGTGAGTGTGGCCTGTACCAAGGACTAAGAGCATCTGAGGTGTGATACAGCTTGGTTGTGACCATAAGATGTAATTTTTGCTTTATTTCTTTTTATCTTACTTGAAAGAGGGTGTAAGACTCAAAAAGGATGTAGTGTTTCGGAAAGCACTGAGATCTGCAGACAGGGGAAACATAATTTAGAAAACGTGCTTCTTTTCCAGGTGTCAGCTGTTCAGATGATGATGAAAAGCCCCGCAAAAGACGGCGAACGAATTCTTCTAGTTCTTCCCCTGTTCTCCTGAAAGAAGTCCCGAAGGCAGTGACTCCTGTCACTAAAACTATCACAGTGCCTGTAAGTGGGAGCCCCAAAATGAGTAATATAATGCAGAGCATTGCCAACTCCTTACCACCACACATGTCGCCTGTGAAAATAACCTTCACTAAGCCCTCAACACAGACAACAAACACCACAACACAGAAGGTATGTGGGGGAAGCTGCCAAATGTTACTTTATTCTGGTTTTATCAATGAATAAGATGTGATGTTTGACTCTTCCTTTCTATGATCTGACTAGCTGTTTTTTAAGGATTGCACTTGGGATAAGGTAATCCCTCTTTAAAACAAACAAAGGGAAAACCAAACTCTTGTATGAATTTAGTTCACCTGTGTGTGAAAGGACCTGGATTGACAGCTGTGGAGACTGAAGCCCTCTTTTTATCCACAGAACAGGTACAGCACAGGCAGCGGGAGTGCAAGCTTCCCCCAGACTGCCCCACCAATGTGCCTCAACCCTGACCTGAAGGGACCACTTCTAGGGATGAGAGGGGATTCAGTCTCCATGCTCATTAAATTCTTGGCCTGTCTGGTGAGACTGCCAACAAGGTTACCAGTTAGTACCATTTGTGGTGTTGGGTTTTGTGATATGGACACTAGTCCACTGAAAACTGGATCACATAGGCCACTGAACAGCCTTCAGATGGTAACAACTGTTGGTCAAAGGTAATCTTTCTTATTTCTATTTTCATTATTTATAATTATACTTTGCAGTAGTAGAATTCCAGGAGAGGTGGCATGGGCTTTCCCTTGCCAAGCCTTTTATCTAGCGACTAGTTTCTTGGGGTCTATAACACTTATTCTTTGAGCTGGTCAAAGTCCTGGGGGCTTTATTTTCCTTTCAGTACTAGTGTGCCATTTCTCATTCTACATTAACAGTGTTACAGTGGTCAAAATCAGTTGCATTATTTCAGCTGAGTGTGCCTAGCTTTCACCACAATGCAGTGTGCAGAAAAGGTTTTCCTTAAGGTTTAAATTTTGTAGTGGACTTAGATTTTTAAGTGCCTAATCTATGGCATGACTGTATTACCATTCTTTTGGAGGCATTTCAGTTGTGCCAGTTCTTCTGTTTGTAAGATTTTAAAAAAAGACTGATGGTTCAGACCAAGTTCGTTTTTGGTACAGTTATTAATTACAGCAGATTGCAGGGAGAGGTAGGGTCTCTGTGGAATTAATTTCACTTCAATACCAACAGACTCATGGCAGGCTGGCCACTGACAAGCATTTTTTTCCAGCTGTGAGAGTGTGACTATTGAGCTCAAACCTTTGCATGGTATTTCTCCTACAAGTCGTCTTGCTTTATGACTGTTTTTGGGTTAGCAGAGTTTCTGTGTCTTGATTTTTGGAAACTTTAAAACCAAGTAAGATTAACTGAAGTAATGTGCAATAAAGATGTTGCTTTCTGACCTCTTCCCACTCCAGGGAAGGTGCTTTCATTTGATTCACTGTTCATTAACAGTGTCCTTAATCAAATTACGTCTCTGAATACATGAGTGTGTAAGAGAAATCCATGGCTGAGCATAAATTATCAAATTAAATCCAGTGCATCAAGTCCACAGCTACTACAGGGATTAACCTATCCATCCTGTTGCACGTTAGGGTTATAATTTGTGCAGGAAGAATTTTTTGCCTTAAACATCTGTAAGGTTGTATTAAGTGTGGGTGTTATATGTCATGGAAGTTAAAGATGGAGTGTACTAAGTCTCCAGAAGAATGGACTGTTGATAGGACCTTTCCTGCAGTTATGCCTCTTCACTTGTTCTGACATGGAAATTTTAGAGTTCACTTTGCATTCTGCTATTTGACTGTCTTACTAATCTGCAAGGACAGAATAGTCAGTGCTTGTTTTGTTAGGCAGCCAGAGTAGCATTTGTATCTGAACTTGTCACAGTGCCCTCTTTTGTTGGATTTAGATATGCCGAAATACATAACTGGATGATTTTGGTGGGAGAAATCCCCTTTAGTAGTTTTAAATTAAAAATCAGTCTTGTTCATTCATATCCAACAGGACATTTCCAGTTTGAGTGTAAGTTCTTAAATATGAATGAAATTCTTTGTTTCTGCATGTCAGCTCTTTGATTTATTTTGACGTTTTAGTAGGTTGGAGGAAGATTTGTCATAACAACTAATAATGTCACAGCTCCAGTTTCTGGATTTTCTTGTAATAAAGTCACCCATGTAGGGCATGGAAGGAATCTAGCTAGTGAAGTTTCTGGCACTTATAATAACCTTGTTTTTTCAGGGGCTAAGTTTTGACATCTCTCAAAATAGAGCTGACAGGACTAAATTCAGTACATGTTGGGAACTAGATTTTACTGTAACAATTAAAACCAACAACAACAAAATTATCAGTTTGATTTGTGTGTATGTGCATGTTTAAAGTCAGGCAGTTTCTCTGGTGTAAAACATGGCATGTAGTTTTGGTACCCCGATGAGATTTGGATCATTTCAACATACATGACAAAATAGTATTTCAGAAATA